>JACBWW010000038.1:3765187-3797581 GCA_020086605.1 Lanius collurio | reverse complement strand
CGCTTCAGAGTTTTGACAGAGGCAAATTCTAAAATCTTGGAATACATGGTAGAAAACAAGTCAACAGTTTTGTCAGCAAGTAACACATAAATGGGAATTATTTCAATCATATGAGCATCTTAACCTTTGCAACTGTGCCTTTCAAGGGATATTTTGAGTAGAGCGTGAACTGACACCCTTTGGAATGCTCACACAAGGCATGTTCTTGTTCTTCCAGCTTTCTTCGGCGCGTCTGCTGCCTCTAACCTCCTCCTTCCCGGCTGCACCCTGAAGCAATTTCTCAGTGCAGCCTAAGCACATGGCTATCTGCTGGGTTTATTGAGCAGTGGGGAAGGGTTCTGCTGGGCAAGTTTTCTCTGGTAATGTACAAATACTGATACCCGCAAAATATGAGTACAGCACTTGGCACAGTGAAAGTCTTCTCAGGCTAGATTTATAACAAATATAAACATATGTGCAACAGGTGGGTTTAGCTGGCATTTCCCCCTAAAGGTCTCCCCAATAACAGCATTATCTAAGCAACTTCAGAAAGGAATAATGTTGAGTGCTAAGACACAAATATAATAAAGCTGCGAGGAACACGTTCACACAGTGCATTTAAATGTGCACTGAATTATGAACAAAGTGATTCCACAGAAACATCTATAATAAAAAAAAAGTTTTGTGTGAATAATTTTTTCTATTATGAACTTGCTTGCAGAATTACGTAGGTATCTCTGTGCAATCCATTTAAAAAAAAACAATATAGCTTGAGAAAAATTTAAAAATAACAAGTTTAAGGGATTATATCAGAAAAAAAATCCTCAGCAGAAAAAAAATTCATGGTAAGCACACAAAACTGGGACTTAAAAGCACTAAAATCACAGTATCCTATAAGGTTACAGACATGGTGTCAGAAAAAGAAGTGCTGCATATCCTGAAAATACATAAAGTTGAAAATAGATATTCAATATGCAATGCAAAAAAAATCTGAATTATTAAATCTGTGTTGTTTTTCTGTGAGCTCTGCTTGCTTGTAACAGCTACTTCAATGAAGCTTTCTAAACCCACTGAAACGGTCACAGCTTTTGCTACATTATTTCCTGGAAGAATCATAGCTTAGTGTTTCACCATGGCGTGTGAAATAATTTTAATATTTGTACTGCTGAAAAGGCATGGTCAGTGTTCTGCTGCTACAAATGGTTATATTTTGTTAGAAATCTGCTGGAGATGGGATGATTGGTGGCTGTGAATGCATGTGTAAATAATGAACTCAGGGTGCACAGAGCTTTCACTTTCTGGAGAGAAATAAATCACATGCTGACTTATTTTACTGAATTATAGCGTGTACATCACTTCAATATACAAAGTAATGTTATATTTTTATCTGAGATAGAGAAGAATTTCACAAGAATTAATTTTAATGCATATTGTGACATATACACATAGCCATGAAAAACTCTGAGAAATTTGGGGTAGTTTGGCAAAGAAGTTTTTCCCAACAGTAGGAAAAATAGATATCCTGGAGATGAGGCTTTTAAAAGAAAATCACAGAGGGAGGAGGGGGGGTAGTTTCTAGCAAGGGTTTAACCTCCCTGCTTCCCAGCCCATCTCTATTTTGACAAACATGCCTTATTTCCATTGAAAAGCTGTTTTCTTGTAAAATTCCCAGCTGGCTGGAATTGGGAGTTATGGCTATTTCCTTTCAGAGTTTTCTTTCTACAACAAGGCAATACAGGTTACAAGGCCTGTGACAAATGTCTTTAACATCAGTTGCATGCCAAGCAACTGCTTTTCCCCCATGTCTGTCAAGCTGTGCAGGATCAGGTGTTCCTTCTTTTTCTGACACATTTTAAAAGCAAGTGTGTGAGATATTACTGCAAAATCCACCTCTGTCACAATACAGTACAGGAACACCAAAAATGCGTTGCTGCTTTTCACACAGAATATTCTACTGTTATAAGGCTTTGCTCATTGGTGGAGACAAACTGGGTTCTGATAGAAATACAGAGATGTCCAAGTCTTTTTTTTTTTTTTTTTTTTTTTTTTTTTGTGGTTTGTTTGTTTTTTTTTTTTTCACATTAGGAAACAATTAATTTCATAGTGTTTATGAACTGTTAAAAATAAATATACCCACTTTTCTCTTTTCTATTGTCAATTCTCTGCACAGGCTACCACATGAAAATTCAGTAATATAAATCTCAATGAACCTGCAGACACATTTACTCATGATGCATTTTAAGACCTTAAAGCAGAAAGGCAATGCAGTTCATTAACTTTCCTTTGAGTGGTCCTGAGACATATTACCAACAGCTCATTACACTGATATACTATAGAGTTTGCCTTTTGCCCGTTCTCAAAAAAACAAACAAGCCTATACAATTAAAATTTAAATGACAACTTCTCAGCTCACTTTAATTTAAATGTCTTTCTACATGCAACATGGATGTACTGCATCACATTTGCCCTGGTCACTTGGTATTTATCAGCACTGCAAATAGCTCCTCCCCAGTTTGTGTATTAATTTGGCTGATTGGTAGCTGTACCTACCATGTGTTCAGGTGTTGAGCTGGAAATTCATCCTGTAGAAATGCTTACGAGCACTAATCTCTCAGGGCATGTACACATGGCTATGGGTGTAAGTTGGATTAAGGTTATTTTTTGACTCAGCAGCATCTGGCAGAGCATTCCTTGCAATTCCATATACACCTGCAGGAGTAATTAACATGGTGCAAGAACTGGCCTGACAGTTTTTTTTTTTAATCTCTAACTTAACATCTGTTATATATTTCCAGAGGTCTAAACCAAAGTTAGGAACAAGCTGATTTTGTACATTTAACAACAAAAAATCCTCCACAAAACCTCAAAACAAACAAACAAAAAAGTGATGTGTCCTTTCTTTTGTGTTTTCTTCTCTCTGGAAGATCCAATCTTATAAAACCATCAGTGAGAAATACTGCCCATAATGTTGACCTAAAGAAGCAGGGAATGGATTGGAAGAAGAGAGAGGGAAGAAATTTAGAGAGTGCAGAAGGCACCTGAGTGCAGCATCTGCAGATGTGTGAGGAAAGGAATGGATCTAAAATGGTTTCAATCCCAGCTCCCTTTCCTTTTACTGGCTTTTTTTTTTCAGTTTAGGAAACAAGAAAGGGGTCACAGTGTTTTATTCCAAACTCTTCAAGCCATCAGCTGGCTGTTTATCCATCGGGACCCTCAATGCTCTGACAGAGGTGATCAGTGAAAACAGTCACCATCCTCCTTTATCCCTCTCAACCTGGATTTGAGAGCTTTCCTGATCAGAAGGGTGAAAGTACTTTCTAAGTATTCTGAGTCACAACCCTCCATTGAAACAGCTCCCTTCAAAGGTGTAGTGTCTCTTTATATAGCAAGAGACTTTTTTGATTTGGAAGGAGCTGCTTTGGCTCCAGAAAGCAGCACCGAACACTTGTCCTACATTGCTTCCTGAAAGGGAGCATTTCAGCTGCCACTGAGTCTGCAGGACCAGGGATGCTGCAGGAAGACTGCCAGAGGACAGTAAACATCAGTCCAGTGCAGGACAACAGCAGCACCTCTGCCATCCAGTACGGATACCTGTGCATCCTGTCCTGTGGCTTAGACTATTAGAAAAATTAAAAATCTCTCTAGCTAATCTGTTATTCAGAGAGCCTCCCTTCCTGGGTCTCTCTCCAGCTCACTGCCTCATCCCTGTTTCAGCCACTCCTCCTCCCTGCCCAGACACATTCCTTCCAACCCCTCCCACACCTCAAGCTGAGGGCCTTGGGTTCCTTACACAAATGAATGGCTATAAATGTTCTCAAATTTGGTGGCTCCCAGACACTGAAAACAGTTTTCTTTATCCTGAGGGAAAGACTATTATTTAGGCAAGCCTTCCTTAATGTTTTTACTCCTTTGTTTCCCACCTTACAAACAGCAAATTGAATTAGACTCTCAGACAACTGTTGATGTGGGAGAGGAAGAGCAAACACTGACGTGTACATACACACTTCTTAAGGATCTGCCTCTTAGTTTAACAAAAACAACCTTCTGTTATTCAGCCTTATTATGCCTGGATGACTTAAACAAAAGCGTTTGAGCATTGCTCCTCATTCCCTAAGGGGGATGTGAGGAGACCAGAAGCCTTCCATGCTGCTCCAGATTCACAGTTATGGTTTGGTTCATTCAAGAGGATGAATGGGAAAAAACCCTAAACATTTATTTCCAGAATACAGACTTTTCTAGACATTTCCCACAGTTTTCATGAGGTGAAAGAAACCTAATTCAGCTTCAGAGCATGACTGCAAAGCAGCTCCCAGAGGAGCCATGGATCATGAGGACCCACCATCCTGCAGACACAGTGCAGCAAAGAGCCACGCACAGCCACTGCGGAGGCATAGGGTGTCCCCAGACATCCTCATGCAGCCACCACAGATGGGATGGTGTAGGATGCCTGCTAGCATTTCCCTGGGAGACCCTTCCCAACTAGGGCAGCCTCCCAGGTAGCACCATGCTGGGCGTTTCCTCTTCCCACAGGCCCTTGCTCCACAGGGCTGTCCATGGGTGTTGGTTTTGCTTCCGTAGCTTAAACATTTCCTGAAATGTCAAAACTTGTCATCAGTAACTAGGTCAGACTGGCTGGAGCACTGTGTAGGCTCTGTGTTTCCTCCTGAAACCTCACCAATGTGTGTCACCCAGTGTCCTTTCATTCCTGGTGTTTTTTGCCACATCCAAACCCAAGCCATATCAATAAAGGAAAGTTAACCATGCAACTCACTCTAACTTTTGTCCTAATGTGGCGTTGATCCAAAGGCAAAGAGTTAGTGCTTTAATCCACTTCACCATCTTTCCCTCTGGGGGTTCATAACTCAGCCATGAATGTTTGTTTTGAGCTGAAAGTTGCAGTGCAGGTTCTCCAAAGAGCCGTGGCAGGGCGGGAGGCAGCCACTCTCCGGAGAGCACCCTGGCACCCCTCAGGGAAGGCAATGGGAAAGCAGTGAGGCAGAGGAAGGGCAGAGCCCCTCTGCAGGGAGAGAGGTGGGAAATGAGGCAGGGTGCAGTCTGGAAAGGGAGGAAGGAGCGAAACACTACAAGACACCTTTGACTCACTTATTCTTACTCTCTTATGGTTTGTCTGGCTTGACTTTTCACTCTTTGCACAGGACTAGGACTTGCTTTCTCCTGATCCTGGTTACGTAGTGTTGGTGCCAGTATAGTGCTCTGAAATCATCATAATCCCAGTAATAATAATATCAGTGTCACTGTTTCATATTCCTAAAACTGACCACCTTTGAATTTGTGGGCACATATTTTTATATCCTTGCAAGTTTTATACGGATTTTTACAAGATTCAAGCAAACAATGTACTCTATCTGAGGTCCTACCATTGGGATATCTGCATGTCTCAGGCTTTGTGGTATTTTTTTTTTTTTTTAATTCCCTTGAGAAGAGTAGAAATGCTACATCTGTTTTAAAGAAGACAAATAGAGATATGGAGAAGCAAAATGCCTTCCCTGAGGCCAGGTAGGATGTCTCAAGCAAAGCAAAGAATGAAAATGTTTCATGGAATCCAGACTGCTGAAGTCCTGTAGTGGATTCCCAAGCACAGGGATGCTGAGATGTGAACTATGACCTCTACTGACAGAAAAATAACATTAGGCATTCTCTTATGAGAACACAAAGTACTTACATGCACCATGTTTAGCAATAGTTTTCTTTGGTCTTGATTTCTAGAGTAACATTATTAATTGCTTTAGAGCAAATCTTAGTGGAATTATAACATTAATGGACCTAATGAATGATTTTCCAGTACTAAAATCCTTTTTCTGTCATGAACCTTCTAAACACATCTTACTGAGCAGCTCTCTTATTTCTCTTGTGTAGCTACTCCTTATTTTGAAGATCTTTCCATGGGTAGCAGTTAGTTAATCTGGATTTTGATAACCTACAAGGAAAACAATCTTTAGAACCTAATGTCCTATTTGTATGCCTACCACCATGCCTGATGATAGGTACACCATCAAAGATTGCTGTGGATGTGAGCATGTTAAACTATGTTTTAACATGCTTAACATTTATTTAACCAGGGGCACAGTCACAGAAGCTGTAAATTTCCTGACAACTTTTTCGATTGATCCACACTGTTTGATTTGCAGTAGGGACCAAGTTGCAGTAAAAAAGCTTGTGGAAAAGCCATGCTTTTTAACAGATACTGACGAGTCAGTGTGAGGATATCCATGCTTAAGCAAGAAGGTGGGAAGCTGAAGGATGAACAGTTCTGATGAGAAAAGCACATCCCAGTTTCCCATGGCACCTCAGTGTCATGTGCTGTACCGAAAGTAATGACTGGCACACCCTACATAATTCTGTGCCTTGTACAGGAAAATGGCCAAGAAAAGTTGTCACATGAACACTGCAGCCATAATCGACCACCTGCAGGGGTTCTTGCAACAGAGTGTAATCACCAGGTTTGCACTCCTCGCCACTGGGAGTCCCATCAGTGTGCAAACAACAATGCTGCAGATGTGGTCATGCTGATGAGGCTTCCTCTGGCCCACCCAACTACACCTCTGACCTCCTGTCATCAGAAAACCCACTTTAGCCAAACGCCTTGCACAAGAGTGGCTTTTGACTGGTGCCATTTAGCAGATCAGAACCACAGCAAGTGGTCACTCCCACTCCTTGAGTTGCTGCATCATTAACAGGAGAAATAGGCAATGATTCACCCTACATGCATGGGATGGGTGCGCTGCTGTGCCTCGCCACCAGCTGGATTGCCACAAAGAGAAATCTTTGCATACTTTCCAAACAGTATTTCACTCCATGCTAATGACAGGAAAAGCCAGAAAGCTTGCTGGGATACCACCAGGGAGGGCTACAGAAGACCCAGGAGTCTGAGACTCATGGATTCTTATCTATAGGTTCTTTGCACTACAGGCACGTACACCATCGATAAATGTGGATGAGCACAGAAGAGACGTGGGAGTGTCATCCTAGGAATATTAACTTAAACTTCCTGAAAGATATGCTCACATTTCAAGCACATCTGATACTTGCAAATACAGGACTGTTTTCTCTTCTACAATTTGCTCTGTCCCACTCGTGGCATTACAAAAAGTGGCTCAGCTTTACTCCCTAATGTATGCAATGTATACTTCACAACCAGCAGCCCGAGTGAGAAACCGAGCCTGCAGTCAGGCAGAATAAGCCATTACTGAAGATTCCCTTTGAGATGGAAAAATGAACAATCATCAAACCCCAGTATTAATGTGGGATATCAAAAGATGCCTCAGCAGAGGTCATGCATCTTACCTGCCTTCTCATTTCCAAAGCCAAATTAGCACATTCTTTGAAGTACCAGTGTTTACCCAGGAGCCATTAAATCATCTCTGGGTACAGGCAAAGATCTAATGACTAAGCAAAAACATTTTGAACCTCATTTCAGCCGTGCATGCTGCTTTGAACTGGTGCTCAACTCACAGTATGGGCTCTGGTCCCCTGACACTCAGCTGGGGAAAAGGGTGTGGGGTCCACCACAGGAAAGCCTGTTCTGGGACAGCTTTCAGACCACAGGATCACGCGCTGGCAGTCACCACCTGCCTGCCAGCACAGGCAATCTGTCACCTGCCTGCTCTCTCGCCTGTGTTTATCTGGTGGCTGGTCTGCGTTTCATTAAATAGCACAAGACCAATATAATTTGATCTCCTTGCACCCAGTCCCTGGTTCACAGTCATGTTCTCACAAAACAAGCAGGAATAACAATTAAACAAACAAAAGTGAGAGAGAGAGAAGGAAACAACTATTGGTGGAACATCTTAGCTCCCTGAGTCCCAGAACTAGCATTTGCTCTTCCCAGAGTCCCCCTCAGTATGCAGCAGCACTGGATAGCATACAGGGGGACTTTGTGGTCTGCCTTTTTCAGTGTTTTTCTCTTTCCTCTGGGGGATTATTAAGTGTTCACTTCTCCAATATTTGTCTCTTCAGTCTAGAAATAGCACAGGAATAATATTTCAGCTGAGTGAGAAAACGCTGACTTCTGATGTTTTCCACAATAGATGGGTTGATGTGAATATGAAAGATGATGTACTTGATTTGCTTCGCTTTCACCATCCTCTAGAGAGTTTAATCTATCCAGAAAAGAAGTGTCTGCTTTTCTCTTCCTGTGTGACTGGCAGTTCATCATCTTGTAAGAAGTAGTTATTCTAAAGGCAAAAAAGAATTCATAAGGCAGCTTGATGAGTTTGACTCACCCTATTCACAGTCAACTTCCTCTATGAGGTTATGAAGGGATAGGTTTAATTGGCCAGGTACCATCAAAAAGGTGACACCTGAATTCAGTGCTTGGACTTTGAAAGAAAGGGAGTTTCTGTCTGCTTATCAATTTTCACTGAATTGAAACTGTCAGTTTCAGCTTTTAAAACTGGCCCAAAGCAACACGTTTACTTCATGTTTGTTTACAAATGTAATCTTATTTTGTATACTTCCTAATAGTTGTTTCCAATCATTTTATTTCCCAAAGGACAGAAGAAAACAATTGAAATATCATAAAACAAAAGAAATATTTCTCATGAGATGTTTTCTTATTTTCATAAAGCTTTTTTTTAAATTCTCACAGTATGAAGGTTATACACTAAATATTGTTAACAAGACTGGTTCTGATTCACTTATCTATGAGGATAAGTTTGGCTAGCACAGAAAAAAAGCCATGAGAAAGTGCAAAACAAGGGGTGTCTTGCTTGATGATCACCATCAGAGAGAGCCCAGAGAGCCATGGCACCTCCTTACACCGGACAACCTATCTTTTACTTGAGGGAGCACCACTTGCAGCCCTTCTGTCAGACAAAAAAGGAAGGACACTTATTCTTCAGTTTAGTTCCTGGTACCTCTAGCTCAAATTCTGGTAAATACAGCCTTTCCCTGCTATCAGACGCACAAAGCCCCAGGTGACACAAAAAATATGTAAGGGCATAAAACAAATGGATGTTGAGCAAGAGCTTCTGCTTTTCTTCCCTAGTCATACGAGGATAAGGTGACATTCAATTACATTAAAAATTGGCAGGTTTGACTAAAGGAGGTCCTCTTTCACATAATTAATGGATGGAAGTCCTGGCCCCAGGATGTCATTGAAAAGAAGTGCTGCTCCTTGACTCGGATGAATCTGCAGGGATCTGCACATGCTCCAAACCCATCCTCAGAAATGCAGTTGTCTTCCTGGAACTTCCCAGGATTTATACTCTGCAAGCCTCAGGGATGTCCCTTGGAAGGGATTTTGCAGGATAAGAACCAGAAAAAAGGCCTCCTTTGACATGTCACTAAGTGTTTCTTCCACACAACATCTGTGCAGCAATTGTGAAGATTTGATTCACCAGCAACAACAAGTGATGTGCAGCTTTTCACAAGCGGCAAAGCACTGAGAGTTCTGCTAAGGCTCAGGGCTTCATTGCTAATGATTTAAGATGATTAATGCTTTTGGACAACATTTATCAGCTACAAAATTTTAAGTTCTACATTTTCATTTCTATTAGGGCCTGCATTTTTCCCCTTGACATTGATGTTTATTCTGACAACCAAAAATCAGATCTGACACCTGCTTCAAGCACCACATTGGTAAAATTAATAATAAAACAGACAAATGCTTCCAGGTGGGTAGATAGTTTTTGAAGGAAAACTGAGTATACCCTGTGACCAGGGACAATAGCTAAATAGTCCAGGTTCCTTAGTAACCAGCAGCTTTTTTGCCATGTTTTAACAAACACTTTCAACAAACATTTTCAGATACATCTATTTGCACGATAAAAGTAACATCTTCCACAAGTTGGAAGCCACCCATGAAGCCATCCAACTTGGCTCCCCAAGACCTAGAGTGGCATGAATTGGGTACGTTCTACAGTTTCACAATAGTCTTTAATTTCAAGTTTTATTTATAACAGAAGGAGGTGCCTCCAAGAGCACTGGCATCTAAATAACTAATGGGGCAAATGAAACAACAGGTGGAGCCAGTATCTGCCCAAATTGCAGCACAAGTGCACCAGAGTTGTTGACAGGGTGTTCTTTTCAGAGTATGTGAAATCCCAGACTGGAATTTAATTTTGTAGTTCAAATGTCATGAAGTATTGTATGGCACAGTTTGGCCAAGAGGAGGAACAGATTATGATGGATATCTGTGCTGTGCACTGCACCTATAAAAATTGGGGCATACAAGCAGTTTTAGCAGGTGAGACCAAGGCTGTGTTTCACACAAGGTCCTGCCACCAACAGCTGCTCTAGGAATGCCCACGGAGCAGTAAGACAAGCAACAGCTCCAGTAGAAAGATGTGCTAGCTTAGCTTAAAAGACCAGCTCCCGAATTTCCATAAGCATTGGAGCAGCAAGTTTAGGGACCCTCTTTTCCTCAGGAACATTGATGAGAAACACACAAGCAGATAAGTCATTTTTAATGCTGTACCCTAAGTAATTTAAAGTAAGGACAGCTGTACTGTTAGAGGTTGAAAGGGACACACGATTTTTTAAAAATATTAGCTCCACTAAACCATTTATCATATTTTTTTCACTTCCAGGGCATATGATCATGACAGTGTCATAAGGCAGTTGCTCCTGACTCCTTGCAGGAATGAGTCTTCAGGCTCTTTTGGACAGGACAAAAACTGCAGAGAAGTGCAAGGTGTTGCTACGCCTGGTATCAGCAGCAGGCACAGATATACAAACGCACTGGACAGCCCAAAATTGGAGAGGTCTTGGGAGTGTTGGTGAGTTGGACAAATCCGTCCCAATAGTCAGAGTATTCCAAACACCAGCTTCTGCAAGAGCCTTCAATCCTTAGGAAAACAGTGTGCATATAAGAAATTTTGGATGATTTAGGCAGAGCAGCTAAATACTATTTTAATTGATATTTGCCCTTTGTAGCAGTTCAGCCCAGTGCCTGAAGTGCTATTACACCAAACCAAAATGCATTTGTCACGCCAAATGCACCTGGTCAAGAGAAGCACCTTCGAGTTAGGATTTCCACCTGAATTAAAGCCCTTAATCTTCGGAGGTTTGTGGCTCACTGTTTATGGCACAGTTAGGTGGGTCCTGGTCTTAAGCATATGAAAAGTCCCATTCACCACTGCTGCTCAGGGGAGCAAGGGCTGTGACAGCACCGTTCACTGTCTCTTTCCACCCTCAGAAAGTGCCAGTGCTGAGGCTGCTGAGCCGACATGTGATAACCCACAGCCCCAGCACAATCCCAGCTTATGGGGGCAAATCATGGTTAAATCCACGGCACTCGCTGCTGTTATGGCAGGAGTCAAACAGCTGTGAGCTAAGTGGCATCAGGATCACATCATCTGCTTACAGCCTCATATGTTTCCAAAACATTCTCTGATGGGGCTGAAATTTTCCATGATTGATCTCCGGCCAAAGGCAACTCTTCTTCTTTTGTTTTTTTTTCTTTTAAGTGTAAGCAAACCCTTCATTTTCAAGAGAGAAGATGTTGGAAAGAGGGCAGAGCAACCCTGTGAGGAACAATTCTGTAACCCGCAGCCTTTTTGTTCGAGCCTTTGTATCCTCATAATGCAAAATGTGATTTACTATCATAGGATAGTTAACTGCTAAAAAAGGCCAGAAAAAGTACTATTGGACAAAAACACTGGTTTTCTCATGCTTCTGATTCAAAAACAACTCCTACATATATTTTTTGTGTAATTGTATGAACTGTGTTACAGTAGAAATCAGAAAGTCATTTCTATTAGCCATAAACAGAATGGGAGCTAATAAACCTGAATATAAAACAAATAAATCTTTCTCTCTGTAGTTCCAAGAGTGTAAAAGCTCCCTCTGCCTTGCAGAGCCTGTGTGGGGGTCTAATCCACATCAAGGAGAAAGATCAAACTTGAAGCTAGCTATCAGAACAGACCCGAAGAGAAGGCCAGCTCATTTGCAAGTGAACAGTTTACACAAACACCAAGTGCAGACCTATTTTAAAAAGTGGTATTACTATTGAAAATCATTTTCAAATGCAGAACTATGAATGCATCTTCCAGCATTTGCTGCTGACTTTTGGACAAACTATCTCTTTACTAACTCAGAGCAGAAGATGGAGAGCCCGTGTTAGTTTCTCCAGGTTTTTGTTTCCAGCTCAGTGGTTTCTGCCTGACTGCAGCCCAGATTCTCCGCGAGGTCAGCAGCCATTCAAAATCACTCCTGCTCCCAAGGACCAGCCAAGCCTCATTATATTTCTGTGCAAACATCCTCCTGGAATCACAGCTCCTCTGACAAACAGTTTTGCACAGCCTAAAACAGGGGGGTAAATCACACCGAGCTACAAGTCCCCACTTTAGAGTTCCCAGTGAATCTGTAAAAAGCATGTGACAACATAGAGGCACAAAATCTTTAAACATCACAAAAGCAGGCAGTGCCTGTGTGTTGGCCTAAGGAGGTGTTCAGGAACTGCTCAAGGGTTGATTTGGTAAGATGGTCACATATTCAGTGGGTTCCAAATACACACAGTGAGGACCCAGACCTGGCTCAAGCTCAGTATGAGTTGCTCAGCAAAAAAATTGGTCTACAATAGGAGTCTAACACAGAGGGGGAAAAGAAATCGCTTTATTTCCCAATGGGAATCCATAGAGCTGCTTGAAGGGGAGGTGTCTCTTCACAGAAGTGATGGTAGGCACTGGTCTCACCCCATGCTTCCCCTGCATCCATCTCTCTTTGCTGTGGGTGCCTGTGGTCCCCAGGAGGTCACGCCTCCTTGCCAAACTGGATGGATTTTTTTGGATTGCTATTATTTAGTGTGTGCTTATCCAAAGGTAGAACTCACATTGCATTCAGGGCAAACAGAAGAGGTGTATAGCTGACACTGTGACACAAATATTGTAATCTGAGAGGTACCAGTGAAGTAAACCTCAAACCTCTCAAGTTACCTTATCAATCACAGACTGCCTGTGAAGTCTCAGGCAAATCACACTCCTGCCCCGCAGGACCAGGGAGCAGGACTGTCTGAGATGCCTGTATCCCCAAATCCCTGCCTCACTGTCCTTTAAGCTCTATTTCTGTGCCATCCCAGACTTTTCCAGTAGCGCTGATATCTTACTCATAATCATCTTTTCCTCGGCTGCCCTGACAGCCTAATCAGATAGATTTCAGATTTTAATAGTTCTCTCAAAAGAGAGATCAAGTGAATGAGGATTTCCTTCCCACTCAAGGATGCCACAAACACCAGGGTTCAGACACTGAACGTCTGAACATCTTTGTCTCTGCACTACATTTGTTCATCAGAGGCCTTGGGGAGTACAACCTCCCCAGAGCCTACAGAACCATAGAATCATAGAATGATTTACATTGGAAGGGACCTTAAAGATCATCTCACTCCAACCTCCCTGCCACAGGCAGGGACATCCCCACTAGACCAGGTTGCTCAAAGCCCCATCCTATCTGGCCTTGAACACTTCCAGGGATGGAGCATCCAAAATTTCTTTGGGCAACTGTTACCAGTGTCTCACCATCCTCACAGTAAAGAGTTTTTTCCAAATATCTAATCAAAACCTACTTTCTTTCAGTTTAAAGCCATCCCCCCTCATTCTTTCACTACATGCTTCTGTAAAAAAATCCCTCTCCATCTTTCCAAGGCTGGAGATTCCAACCCCATAAAGTCTGGGATTTATCTGAGGCCAAGCCTTCCTCATTAAGGAGGAGGGGCACCTGTGTTTCTTCCCCACCCAAAAGAGAAGAGATGACCTCCAGGTAAAGAGCAGGAGCTGGGACTTCTGTCTGCACAGGGCTGACATGGGGCTGGGTGACAAAGGCTGTCAGGAGGCAGGGAGTGGCTGCTTGGCCAACATGGCTCATGGCAGAGGTGTGTGAGAAGACAAGCAGGGTTGGCTGCTGCCTGCAGCACTTGATGGGCACAGCCAGTGTGAGTGGAGGAGGAAGTGGATGCTGTGTTTGGGGGTTCTGGGAACATGGGGTGGCAGCTCCTGTGGTTTGGGCTGCTGTTGGAGTCCCAAAATCATGCTCAGCCCTTGCTGCAGTATCACTAATATACAAGTCTTTCCTGCTGAGTTGTACAACTAATGTCAAGAGAGGGCTTTGGTTTGTGATTCTATATTTCATCAAGAATCCTTTCTCAAGCCCAAATTTAAATTTCTGCCTTCTGTCGGCAAGCTGGGGAGAGCTGCCTGCTCTGCTGCAGGGACTGCGCGCTTAGCGCGAGTTAGGGCAGCGAGGCACAAAAACAGTGTGGCAATGAGTGACCACAGAAGCACCATAGTTAGACATGGTTTGTTGAGTGCCAGAAGTATGCAAGTCATTTTGCCAGACAAGAATCTTCCTCCCAAAGAGGCTCCCGAAGAGCCTATCATCAGTTTTTTAATGTGTTTGCAGTTTGCTGGCTGAAGCTTTCTACTGGAGTTGGTCTTGCCTAGGGGCTGTAAACTTGCAGAGTTGGAAAACATAGTGTTGATGTATTCTTGCCAAATCCAGCTTGTTCCTTGGATTGTTTCCTTCCTCTAATCACTGTTTATCTTTACATGGGCCAGATTGGCCCATTTCTTCCACTCTTTCACTAGTCTCTGCAACAGATACATGATCTCTGAAATTTTTCCTTGGCTGACCACAGTTCATTCATCGGGGAATAAATTTATCCCTTTGTTGGGAAATTAGTTACCACTCAGTGGATTTCCAAAGGCATTTCTAATACCTCAGCCACCTTGGATTTCCAGGTGTCGCAGGAGCACTACCCTGTGTACACCCAGGATTTCTCCTTTTAGCAAAACATCTGCCACCAACAGTCCACAAAAGCTCTGTGCCTCCAGCTCTTGGACAGGAGTCAGGTCTTCCCCACTCCCCCCCACTTTGATAGGCAAGAGAAAGGAAAGAGCTGCTCAAAACCTGCCCTCAGCTGTGTATCTAAGCAAGGATTTTCACTGCAGTGGTCCAAACTGCATTTGGAATTTCTACTCTCTTCCTCAAGATACTTGTTTTGATTCTTTCTATTCACCTCTGTAATTTCTAAACTCCCAGGCCTGTTTGCTTAATGTTCTGTTATTGTTGCTTACATTTCAGTATGTATTCTACTCTGAACAGGTAAAATAGGTGGACAAAATATTATCATCCCTTTTGGCAGATAGACAAAAGAGAAAGTGGGAAAATTAGGTTATTGCCTCACAGATTGCAGCACAGTCACAAGGAGAGCCTCAATCCCTTGAGTTTGGTACCCTGATCCCTGATCCTGATTTTGATCCTGTAATTTTCCACCTGAACCCATTCCAGCTTTTACTGATTCCACAGGGCTGGATGAATGTGCTATAGCAATACCTCTTTCTGCCTGGGACATCAATACTTTCACACTGAAGACAGGGGAAGTAACCGGCCACTAAAAACAACAGGAGGCAGATTCAGCCCTTACATAAGTGAAAGCAACTCTGTTCTGCCAAGCCTGAATTTGCCTCTGTATCCATAGCATTGCATTTTTTAAGATCCTCTGGCCAGCATGAAAGGGGGGTCTGGTAACCCAAAGAAACCATAAAGCCCAGCTCTGAACTGGCTGTAACACAGCCAGCTGCCATCTCGGACAGCTGGAGATGGTTGGGCTGCGGATGCGGTGCCAGCAGGCGGATCCATCACCCATTGCCCCCCGCGGGGAAGCGAGGACCATCGCCAGGCTATTCCCATCTCGCAGCCAGAAGCACGAGGCTGAAGCAGCTCTGCTGCCACCTCACGCTGTGCTTCTCCTGGCCTGCCTCCGCCGAGAGCCCGCTCTCCGCTGGCGGGAGCGGAAGCCCCGCGGGCCCCGCTGCGGGAATTTTCACACATTAGCCTCTGCACAACTCCCACTTAGAAACAAAAAAAAAAATCGCAAGTTTGGGGCAAAAAGTAATTGCATGAGTTTCTATTCAGTTTCCCAGCGGTATATTTAGATACAATTTCTAGCTTCTTTCTTCTCAAGCCCACATTGAACATTTGGGGGTGCAGATCCTTATGGAAAAATAGTGCTATGACTTTATAAAAGTCTTGTAAATATAGCCTGTGAAAGAGAGCATACGGGGGGGAGAGGGGGGAGGGAGGGGGAGGGGAGTGATGTCCAGGCAGCTGGCATAAAGGGGTGGATTTCTGTCATTTCCAGAGTAATCTCTGACAGCAGTGAGTTATACTTCATTTGAAATGGCAACATCAGCTCGCAGGTGGTAAAACCAAAAAAATTTGCTTGGGACTGCCCTAGAAGTGTTCAAGGCCATGCTGGATGGGGCTTTGAAGAACCTGGGCTAGTGGAAAGTATCCCTACACATGGCAGGGGTTTGGAAGTAGATGATCTTTTAGGTCCCTTCCAACCCAAAGTCTCTCATGATTCTGTGACATCTGAACATGCTGTCTTGAAACCCTTGTGATACATTGTGTTACCCCGACCTGTGCTTCTCTCCATGCAAATAAAATTACTAAACTTTCTTTTTTTATATATAACATTATTGCCCATTTTAAAATAAATATTTTTTAAAAAGAGCTGAGTCTATTTTAAGAACCTTCATATAGTCTCCTTTCCATTTCCCACAGAGAGGCACAAATGCAGCATATACAAACTTGACAGCATTTACAAAATACAAAGCTCCAGCAAACATAAGATAGTGATCCAGAATAACTGACTCTCCAGAGAAAATGAGCGAAACAAAAGGGAAGGATGCTGAGCTCTGCGATGCTGAGGCTGACCATGAGTGGGAAGCAACAAAACTTGACCTTGGTGAGAAGTCCTTCCTGTCCTCTGCCCTACACCAACCTCAGTCAAATTTTAAGACACCACAGATGTCAACATGACCCTTGTCCACAGCTCATAGCCAAAAGACTACACCCTTTTGTGGCCATGTTCCATTGGCCAGTGTGGTATCTCAATTTAGGCTCTAGAGACCTTGTGAAGATTGCAGAAGGCGACGGATGCGCGTAGGAGGAAGGTTCCTCTGCCCCATTTCAGCCCTAAGACACCTGTGCTAGAGAGAACTCTATAAAAGGCCACAGTTTTATTAAAGAGAAAAGAAAAAAAAAAAAAAAAGAAAAAAAGTAAATGCTTTCAAGAAAGGGTCTAATCACATTCAGCTTCTTCAGTGCTTGCTGGAATAATCATGATGAACTCTGTCAGTGTTAATGGGGGTGTTATAAGTATCTGTGTAGGACTGCCTCTGTAATTCAGCATTAATTAGCTGAATCATTATTTTAGAGTGTTACTGAATTATCTTATAATTACTACCTAACTTGGTGCTTGTAAATGAGGCAACAGAAGGAAATGGCAATTCTTTTAAATGTACTTAAAATTAAGAAGGCATAATAAACACTCCATTCTGTCCTTTTGAGAAGCTTTTTTATCTTCTGTGAGATGTAAGGCTAGTACAACTGCTTTCATCTGTGCCTTGTAGATTTATTACAATCATTATAACAAATGGAAATGAATATTATTCAGGTTTATTACCCCATAGTATATCTTTATGAGCACACAGGAAACCATGTTGCTTCTTTATCCACTGCCTACAAAGAGACAGAAAAAAATCCTGCCTGGGAAAACAGACTATTGTGATTAAAAAAAGATCATTTGATTCTCCTAGTATAACTGTTTTGCTAATAACTTATCTGCTCTGATTCCCAACACAATCAGACCTAATTGTTGCTCACTAAGAAGCCTCATTACAGCTTGACTGGGAAGATAGTTAGGAAACACCACGTACATTTTTGTTGTCGGTAGTTCTGCTCTGGAGTTGCTAATTCTGTGGTAAGAAGTCTATCACACCATATTCCCCTGCCCCAAATGTGCAGAAGCAAAGGGAGAGAAAGGGCATGTGTTTGTCACCAGGCAAATCAGAAAGGCTGGTTTGGGGTTAAGGTTCTTGGGAACATCTTTAAATGCTGGGGACAAGCCCCTTTGCTCGGACCATCATCCATTCCCAAAAGACTGCACTGCAAAATTTTTGCAAGATTTTTTGATGGCACAGACACACATCTATAAAATTATGAAGAACCACACTAAGCAAATCTCTCCCTGTTCTCAGGCTTTTTCTATAAAGTCCTTTTTGTAACTTCTCTGCTCAGACTAAAAGAGATTGTGCAGGTCAACAGCTCTGCTAGACCAAAAGGGAGTCAATGTTGTGCAACCAGTTGTACAAGAAATCAGACATTTCTGGCGTGCTTTAGTTTTTCAGGGTGTATTCAGAGATTTGCAGCAGGCCCTCACAGTCTGCATTCTCTTACTTTTACCACATACTTCGTATGTAGGACTCACAGCATACCTATAACCTCCATTTTCTCAGTGTTTTGCCATCAGAGCTGAGGGTACCTTAGTACTTGACTTCTTTAGAACCTAAGGGTTCTAAGTTTGAAACAAAAATCAATATATATACATATATATATATATAAATCCTTGTTGTGAACAGATTTTCAGCATAACTGTTCTCAAATACATCGCTTCCTCAACACTAAATATTATACACCGTTTGAAATAGTGTAACAGTTTATCATGGATGATTGCTGGGAGGATGATACTGATACAACGAAGGTATGAAACATTAAATCACACTTAACTTTTATATCTATGAAAAAAGAGATTATTTTCATACTGTGGCATGTTTATTGCTTTGAGACCTAGCCTGTTATTTATTAGGGTTTACTCTAGTTCTTAGAAATGGCAGAATATTACTATTGTGATTGCTCTTATTGCTAGAATCATGATGGTATTCACACTCCATACAGAGCAGTTTAAATCATGGGAAGAATGCATGGCATGGTTAAAGAAATTGGTGGCAAAGATAGCCCACAAAAAACCCCAGCCTATATGTAGTACACTTTAAGATGTGACAGGAGAACGTCTTTCCTCAAGTTTCTCAACCCTCTTATCCAAGATCAACCAATTTAAAAGGTGTGCCATAGCTGGTGTTTAAAAGCAACTTTCTAAATAGACAGTAGTGGCCCATTATGAGGAATTGTAACCATCCTGAAAACTAGAATATGAAATACTTGGAAGTTACAGGATGAAAATATGATGGAAAAATTTTGGTTGGAAGGGACTTTGGGAACTGATCTCTTTCTCAAGGCAGGACTAATCTTAAGTTTTCTTCAGGCACCTCAGGATCTAAAGTAAGAAAATTTTGCTTAATTTCCAAGTTCTCCAAAGTTCCCAGTGACAGCTTGTTCTCTCTGTTCAGCTTATATCCAGAAGAACTCAGTTTGGGTGCATTTAGATGTGTGACTCCTACCTGTACTGCCAATATCAGCACAGCAGTAGTTTTACATATTAATAAGGCTGCCAACCTTTTTGAAGAGCCCACTTCCAATTGTGTGTGACATTTCCAAACACTACAAAATACCTTCACAGCAAGTGAATTCTTCTCTTTGCTTTCCCTTTAAATACAAATTTCAGCTGAATTAACTCAGCTGTTTCTAAGGAGCAGACTCAGGAACAAACTTCCTGCTGAAAAACCGAGTACCCTCCCATAACTTCAGAGCAAGGACAAGCAGCTCTGTCAAAGAACATCTTCTCTGTGTGGTTTCTATGCAGGTCCACCCACATTTGGTTGAAGGATGAGCTTTATAAAAATTGTGATGGAATCAACTCAGTGTGGACTTGCTACAGCCTTGAACAGATGCTGCTTGTGAGGATATCAGCCTCACCGAGCACGTCTGAACCGCTCTGCTTTTTTGGAGAGCAGAAGCCAGCTGTGTGTCAGGGTGGGATTTGGGCAAAAGTGAGACAGGAGCTCACCTGCCACCAGTCCCTGCTACCAAGTACCTTGCCAGCAAGTCTTGGACCAGCCAAGTGGACAGAGTGCAAGGGGCCAGCACCAAGAGAGGGAGTGTAAAGACAGGAATGAGCTAGAAAAGACAAAGCAGGCAGAGTAATTTGCTTGTAGTGCTCATCACTACCAGTCCTGAGTGCTTTACAAACATCAATGATTTCATTTTCACAGCATGCTGGGAACTGAGGTGATACTATTAACAACATTTCTAAAAGAAAAGTCTAAAACCTGGAGAATAGTTCCAAAATTTCTACTATTCTTGGTGTCTGTTCTGAGTCATTATTTGTTTTTCTCAGAGCATTTACCACTACATAATGTTTCAGGCATTCAGTGTTCATTACAGATGTAGCTGCTCATATGTCTGAAAACCAGAAGCCATGGCCAAGTGTCTGTAAAAGACTAAATTAAGGATAACCTGTGAAAAAATTGGTTTAAGCAACTCCGCAAGGTCCTCATGGCACTCTTTGGCAGAACCAAACAAAAACCAGCTCCTGCGGCTCAGCTGAGGCTCCCTGTGCTCCAGACTTTCTAGTACACCTCCACTTTCACTTGGGCACTCTAGAAAAATCTATTGTGGGCTGGTTTAGAAGAAGGTGTTTGTCGAGATGGGAGGATAATTGAAAAAATTATGAGAGGATAACACAGCAGGAAATATTATTAAAATGTCAATGCTTAGTTTCCCCTGCTGCTACATCATCTCACCCTTAGGTCTGGTCAGTGGCTCTAGCTTACTCCAGGACAGGCAGAACCCAGAGAGCCCTCAGAGGCATCTTCCCTGTTCCCATAATCCATCCAGAGCAGACCTCCTGGGAGGCATTTTTCTTCTCCAGCCCACAATCAAATGACTTCTTCTTTCCTGCCTCTTCCTGTTTATGCATTCCTGCTCCCCGGTGATTGGGCTCAGCAGCTGGAGCGTCACGTCTTTCTGCAAGGGATGGCCTCCTTCCTTCCCTCCCTCCCAAAACTTACTCCCATAAATTTTCTTCTGTGCATCTTAATTAGCACATTGCCAGCTTCAGGCACCAGGACACTTTCTCCTGCTTAAATCCTCAAAGTACGATCGCGTTACCTTGCACATTATAGAGCATGGAAACGTTTAATGATGAAAAGCTCTTTTAAAGGTTTACTCTGTTGAACTTGATGAGATTTTCAATACCCCGCTGTGTTAAATCTCCATGCACACAGACAAAGGCAACAAAAGGTTTAGGAACGGAGTAGTTCAGGCTGCACCATTGACATCTCAATTTGTTGGGTTAGGGAAGTGGCCTTGCACCTGCCCTGAGTTTAGCACTGAGGTTAACTCCAGTTTCAAGGCATTAGCTTGAATGCAAATACAATATGTTTACTCAGTTAGGTTTGAACATGTGTTGCCTCAGTTGCCTGATAGCCTACCATGACATTTATAGCGGTGTTGATTCTTATGGTTAGGGTAAATCTCTAAAACTTTTGGGGTATTTTTTTGTGTGCAAATGCCAAAAACAAAAACAAAAACAAAAAAAAGCAAGCAGAAATACAGTGTGTTTGATTTCTCTTAGATTCATGCAGTGCTCAGATAAAACTACCTTATTTACTCCTGTTTTTCTTATTAAAAATCTCATTTCTGGAAATATTTTACATCAATTTCACACTCTTTCAGGCACAAAACTGTTTGCCTGTGAGGTGGTGCCATCACTAAAAAATCCTGAATGTCTGATTTCTGATGATGATTTTGTAGGGATTTACTTACAGCAGCCATAGCCCATCCCAGCACTTTGCTTCTGCAGAACAGGGGTGTTGCCAGCTCTTTGTAGCCCACCAGAAGCAAAACTCAAAGGATGGTTCCTCAAAAAAACTTTGTCTGACAGATCTTCATACGTCATTTCTTGGCATCTATCTGTCAAATTATTTGGCAGTTCTCTCCATATGAATTGTAGCAGTTTAGCTGCAACAATTTCCAGATCAAAGCTGTCAATCACTAGGCAATTCCCACAAGGACATGCAAAAGGACCTGACAGGAAAATTAGCTAAAGCTGCAATAATCTAGAAGATGTGAAAAAGATTGAAAAAAAAAAAAGAAAGAAAGAAAGAAAGAAAAGCAAGATTTCCTGAATTATATGGATTGAAGTTCAATTACTGTTTTCCTTCGAACAATTTAAGACAGTGAGCTATCATAGCCACAAGATCTGCAGGAAAAAATCTAGAAAGTGAGTTGCAATTCATCTGTTTCCTTGGCATTCCCTTCCTTTCCAATTAAATATGCTTTTCTTTTCTTCACCATTATTCTGAAGAGGCAGTAAACTTCAGTCTAAATGAGCATTTACATGAAAATCAGAGATCTCCAAGGCATCCACTGCAACTCCTTCAATACAATATTTGCTTCAATTTGATTTTCTGTCTTGCCGGTGGGAGAGTTTCAATCACATTTGGTATGATTTATAATTGTACGCCCCCTCGTCCTGCAGAGGTCATTCCTTTCCTAAAACTGCATCACTTGACCAGAAAGAATCCCTTTTACAAGTAAACAGCTCAGCAATCAATACTGTCCACAGATGATAGTGAGCACAGTGCATTTTTTAATAGAGTCTCTCAAATGTCAGAAACCTCACTTTAATCTCCAAGAAATGTAATCTGTTTACATCACCTGCAGCCTCTTGGTTGTCTCCTTCAGAAAGACTGCTTTCTTGGGCTCACTGAATAATCTCTTCTACTTTATTTTATGAAAAACCCAGCTTCATCATACATATTTCAAGCAATCTTTACCTTCCTGAACACAAGTGAATAGGAGAATCATATTATGTGATTCTCCTTTATTTATCTCTCCACTTCAAAATGTGAAGACACAGACAAAGGGGTAGGATGTGAGCATTTTCTTAAAGATATTTAATCCTGCTTCCATGATATTGATCTCACTTTGTTTTATTAAAGTAATCTGCCACATGCTATTGAAACTGCCTCTCAAAGAAACAAATACTTCTTCTAGAGAGAGAACACTGATGAAATATAATGTTTAAAGTATTAAGAATTAGTATTCAGCATTGTATTTATATGAGTATACTAAACTTTTACCAAACATAGAATGATGTGCAAAAAAATAAAGGCTAAAATCATCATCAGAAAATGAAAATTCTAATAATTTACAAAGTAACTATTTTTTCTATTGCTAATCTATGCTATGACATGCCAAAGCACTACCATGCCTGTTAGAATACTGAACCCAAAGCAAAAAACTTTGTAAAACACATACTCTGGGTAAGATATTCTGTCCCCACATTTATCTCCACCTATTTTGTTGCATGTCTGTGTGGTATTACATAGACATGTAATGAATTCAGTAAGCACCCAGACACATCTGCATGTGTGTCTTCTGCCTAGCTATGTATGTGTGGTTGTGTGCTCATTGACCAGACACATCACTGATGGGAAAATTAGAGTCCATGTCTTTCTGTCTGTGTGGGGTTTGGATTTTGTGGGGTTTCTCTTTCTTGCAGCCTGAAGCTCTTAACAAGTCATAGTTTATCACCTACATCAGCTTCAGTACTTAGAGCTGTGGGTAAACCCAGGTGATTTCTGCACAGTTCTTTGGCTTCTTCTGGGGAACTTTGGGCTTTATTTCAGAAAGAGTGTGCATTACCCGGACTCATGTCAGTTACTCCATCTATGTTAATTGTTGGCTTAAAACTATTTCCCTGCCTATATTGCAAATGACAGCAGTCTTTCCAATTTTTTTTCCCTCTTCTTGCTCTTAACAGAATATCCCTACAACAAAGATAACAAACTTCGCATATGCATGTTGCACGAAAAAGAGCAATGTAGAGACAGTTAATCTTCCTCCAGAAACCAGGAGAGGGATGAAACCAGGTTAGGGACCAAAGTGTGGCTCCTCATGAGTTAACACAGCCTGTAAAATAAACTGATATGCATTTCTGTAATGTATGTACTCTAACTTGTTTTACTTGCTTTTAGAGTGGCTACAGTCCAGATGTGCATAAAGTTTATATATATTTATATACATATTTGCACACGGCTGTTTCACTCGACTGTATTATTAAAGACGAGGCAGAAAACCACAAAGAAAACCTGCCAAGCACTGAGCCAGGGTAAGATTTGCAGCCTCTCGGGTGCAAGAGGCTCACATGAGGGGACATTCCCAAAGAAGTTGCAAACACATCATCAGTCAAACATTCTCATAAGCAGAAATCCCCTGCACTGCTCAGGAAATCCTGCCAGCCTGCAACAAAACACCCAGAGCCACTGGCAACCTAAGAGCTGAGTGAAACCACTTCATGCCATGCCAAAGAAGTTCTTAACCTGTGGTACATGGGGAAGGGCTAAAACCACGGTAGCCCCCTTCCTAGGGCTATGGCTTTTGGCTGGACCACTTCAGCTGACAGAATTTATCTGTCACACCACTGAGGGTGAGAGTGAGGCACCCTGAAATACATCATCCCCAAATCAGAGTTGAGGATCCACAATACAATTTTGCATAGGTCACTCAGAAATGAATGCTCACAGTGAATGCAGATAGACTCATGCTGATATAAAGGGGAAAATCCAGAGAAGCAGACTCTCCTTATCCTCTGGGCCACCCATTTGTCTTGTCACTGCCTGTCCCCATAATGCACCCCGAACCTTATCCCACCAGAGCAGTGGGATTTACCTTATAGCTTCCAGTCTAACTGAAACCCCATCAGTCTGCTCAGTAGCACAATCCCAAAATGCCCCTTCGTGTTTTCATCATCCTAAGAAGGTGCAGCTCCTTGTTTCCAGATGTGGCACTGCCCTGAAAGCAGAAGGCCCTTAATGGGATCAATGCACAAGCTTCCTTGCTCTGTCAGGATGTGTTGCTGCCTGACAGTAACTTCTGTGATGCATTCAATTGCCTCTATCAATGCCTTATCAATGCTTTTCTGGGGGTGAGCAGCATTTTGAACAGTGCTCATTTCCATCTGTGAGCATTACCTGAGGGGAAAATCTCCTGGTTTTTTTCTTATGGAAATCCCCCCCCCAAAAAAAAAGTAGATAACCACTTACCTGAACCATGACTATGTCAGAATATTATTAACTTTAAATTCAACAAGTAAAAATAGTGATGATGCACATCAATATCTGGAATCATATTTAATATTATGTTCTAGCAAGCTCTGAAGTAACATCATTATGTGGCTACTGCTGCAGTGAGCAAGGAGTTAGCATTGAACACACTTGAAGGCAGAGGCTGTCATTTACAGATGTGCTTTGGATGAGATTTGTAACATGCAAGTCTGAGTCTCTCCCCTTCAGCTATTGCAGAGCTGCAGGGAGCTGGGGAAGCAGAGGCAAAGGAGGATGGACTGAATTTGATGGACTCTTATCTGTCACCTCCAACTGAGGTTTCTTTGAACTGCTCTCTCTACTGATCCATAACGAGTGGAGTGTCACGTCTTATTCTTTACTAAGGCCACTGGGACATAGTGTTGGACAGCCTCAAATCAAATGTTGGCTGTGAAGGCACATTTTAAGAAACAACCTTCTCACTTCACATAAGCCATATAAAGTTACCTTCCCACCTGAGAACTGATATGTCTTTCCCAATTCTGAACCACCTTCATGGAAATAAACTTTGGATAAGAGCTGTGAATGTTGCCCCTCTGTTACAACCCCAAAAGTGATACTCAAAAGCTGCTGCCAGTTTCTTCCCACCAATCTGCGCCACTGAAACAGCGAACTCAGACTGAGCTAGCAAGGAATTATCAAAGGAATGCTTCAAATCTTGGTATTTTCCCAAGTACTGCTACTCACCTCAGTAAATAGCACTACTAGAACCTCCACACAGACCCAAACGGAAAGAGAAAATGACCAGCTTTTGTTAGTGTGCTTCAAACGTTTATTGTCTTTTTCGTTCTGCTTTTGCAGCGTAAATCGGAGTCAGCTTATAATGTCATTACTGGTATGAAAACCATCCTGCCAAGTGTTTCATGTACTCTATAAAGGTCATAGATGCCCATTAATTTACACCACATTTCCTTTTTGTTCTTAATTGCTCAAGTACTTTCTGCATTTTATATACATGCTTTCTGGGCTTTGTGACACCAAATAACCCTTCATTGTCTGTCAAAAGGAAATGCATTCTTCGTATTGCCCCAAGTATTAGAATTTCTCATATCAGTCAGGGGTACCTGCAGCCCCTCCCTTTCACTCTTCAATTTACAGATTATCCAACTAGATGGGGAATTTTTTAACTTGGTATCTATTTTCATGCAAAAGGCAGAGGGTTGCCTCATCTCTTTCATGAGGTATTCTAGTAATCTCTGGATTCATAAATTTCTTGCCCTTGTCAATTTCTCTCTTTGATTACTTTTCTTTTTATTCTAATCAGAACTGGCATGGGGAAGTACCTTAGGCTGTTTTGACCAATTATACCTTCAATCCTTGAAATCATCTTTTTGGCATGTCTGATTAAAATGGATCAATTAAAAGGGACATTTTGCAATTCCTTGACATGAACTCACTTTCGGTCCCACCTCTTATTTTAGTTCCCAAGAGATATGGCACCATTAGAAGACTTTTTTTTTTTTTTTTTCTGTAATCAAACTGTTATAATTCTTTTTATAATGGTGCAATTATCTGCTCTCATCTGGTTTCACCTTAGCTAGCTCAGTGAGTCATAGACCTTTACATCTACTGCATCTACGCCCACTGACGATCAACAAGGAGCGACAGTCCCTGGGATTCATTTGCTCTCCGCAATGGATTTACAAGGAAGCACTTGCTTAGACATCCTTCAGTACAAGCTCTGAAATAAAAATGTGCAGGCAGCGTGTACTGCCTACTTTATGTATTCATGTTTTTAATGATTCCCAGTAAAAGAAGGTCTAATTCTTTCTCTCCTGACAGTGTAAATCATGTTACAATCACTATTGTTGTGGTTATATAAAAGTAGTATAAATAATGCAAATATAGCTCAGCACCCCTAGTTCCTTAACTGTCCTGTGCTTCCTTCCAGTTATCTTATGCATTCTCCTTACAGAAAAGAGTAATGGTTGGGACTTGAAAATTCCTGCAGCACTAGCATCCCAGTGACAGGTGTCTTCTGCCTAGAGCAGAACTAAAGTAACCAGATTAAAAGGATCAGTACCTGCTCTTACATTTGGAAGTAGTCGTGTCTTCCATGCAGCTGTTTAACACAAAAGATTTCTGATAGGCTCATGTTTTCAATTTTAAGTCATGCATAGAGGACATAAATGAACCATGCCAGAAGAAATTCTTGTTTGCTAAACCCTCTCTAAGTCCTGCCATGGACCAACTTTGACTTTTAAACGATTTCCTTTGAGTCCTGGATGATCTTCCTTTAGAAATCTTGAGAGGGGCACATAATTTCTACTCTGTGACTGTCTAGCCGGGGCTGAGAATGGAATGCGAAATGAATAAATAAAGAAAAAAACTTATGAAATTACTTTCGTTTGGCTTCTTATGTGCTTGCTTTATGTGCATGTATGAAGGAATTAATTTTTTTGGTCAGAATTACTCATGAAAAGCCAAGTTTAAAGGGGTGAGTGCATGAACAGCGTGCATATAAGCCAAAATGCAAATGTGCATGTACAAGAATTCATGCCAGAAATTCTTGCACATTCATGGAATGTGACTCTTCCGACCAGGTTCGAGCAGGCAAGGAAGGCAACGTCAATCTTCAGCAGCTGCTGCTAATCCATAGGGTAAAAGCCCCAACAATATGGGGCTTCTAAAATTCCCTTCAATTCTGAATCCATTGAAACAGAGCACGGTGTGTTTTCCTTCCCCAGTCCGAAACAACCAAAAGTGTTTTCACTCTACGTCACTCACACTTAGGCAGCATTCTTGGGAAGGCCATGGCTGAACAGGAAACCTGGTCCTGCAACAGAAAGCAGTGATCTGTGATTTGCGAGCTACTGAGCTTTGTACTTTGTAACCTTCTTAGTGGCCTGAGATAAATCCTGCAATCTCTTTGTTCCTCCACTCCCTGCCTATAAAATGGTGATAGTGCTGCTCTTCTTTCCAGAGCTCAGAAGAAATGGGTCCGTGTGGTACTTGGATGCTGCAGGTGCCAGGGCTGCACAGGCGCTGACAGAGACAGCACCCTTTGTGGAAACCAAGCTGAGTGACTCTCACTTAAACCAGAAGAGAAGGAGCCATAGCCAGTAAGGGTGGTGAGGATAGCTACTCTCACCTGTGAATCACGCTGTCTATTTGCACATGTTTGGGACCATTAGGGACAAACGGTCCCAACGTGTCAAAATTTCTGTCACCCCAGCTTGTCAGCCAAGTACTGGTGAGAAAATGCTGGAACACATGACTTTTCATTACCAGCTATTCAGTCTAGGCCAGACAAATTCTGGTGCGACCTTGATCTCCAAACACGGGACACATTCTCGGAACACTGACTTAGGGTTCCTTGTGACAAACACTGACTTATAGTTCCTTTCTTAACCAAATCTGTGTACATCAACGTGCATCTGACAAGGACCAACTCTCCATGTTGTGCAAGATCAAGTGCCCAGTGTGGGTCCAGGGGACACACTGAATGAGCTCCTTGAGCTGGATCATAGCCTATATAGGAAGTGAGCATTTAATATATGAACAAAATCAACAAAATACATCTATCTAGGAAAGCAGTAAAACTTCCACAAAAATCATCAGATTTTTTTTCCCTTTCTGTCTTGCACATGCTTCTTGCTCATTCTCTCAGCTTCACAGCGTTGCTCTCCTCAGTCTATTCTTCACTGTAAGCTTTGGGGAGGGTCCAGTCGAAATCTCTCTTCTCCAAGAAATACAGATTTTAAAAAATTTAGAAAACAAAGGATTTTCAATATGAATATGATCATGCATGTTAATATCAAACCATCTCTCATTGCATAATATCTGAGAGCAGAGAATTTCAGGATTATAGAAGAATCTGGAAAATTACAGAAGAATTCTCCTTTTGCTGTAAGAGCTTTAAAGCTGCACCTTCATTCAATCAGGAAGATAATTTCCTCTATGCAGCAAGTTTCAAATTCTGCTTATGACCTTGGTGTCATCACAATTTTGGTACTAACTTATTCCACACTTAAAGTATTGCTACTAGAACTGTGAATAATCATCAAAATTAACTAGCCTATAGACTGATTAAATAATTTCCTCCAATTTGCATTTGATATGTTTATTAAGTGCTGGAGGGTGCTATTTGCTCTTTTTACTGCTGTTAAACACTGTGTCTGGGTTTTTGGCATAGGTGCAGTACTATTATGGTTACTACAAAATTTTTAACGGATTATGGCATGAGTTACCATTTGATAAACGCCAGTAGGAAGCAGATAAATATTAAGATACAATTAGTTGCCACTACCTTTTATTGCTTGGGAATTCATTAATATCGAGATAAGGCTGCATTCTGTGGCAATGACAATTTTTTTACAAATTGCATTTTCTTTCAAGTAATGGTGCAAGAGTAAACAAGAAAGAAGCTGACTATAAACAATGTAAACATATGTGGCAATATTAAAGCTCCAGAAAATACAAAGTAGTGCCCATGTCTTATGCCTTATGCTTCGTTTGTCCTGCCACTGTCTGCAAGACCTATTATCCACAAGCAATTCCTTGTGAGATGTTTTTATTTGGAAGCAGATGAAACTATTGGTGCTAGTAGTCAATAAAAACTGTGATTTGATATGTATTGGAAATAGGTGTTTTTAAAAGCGTGCCTTGGCCCTCTACACAAAGCAAGTGGTGGCTAATACCAGTGTGCATTAGAAATGCAATTGTACTATACTTAGATGTGGTTCAACCACAGTTACAACAGGGCCATTAAAGAGCATAAAAAAAAAAGAAAATACAAAGGTAGAAAAGAAAGAATACAGGTTAAAAAGAAACATGTTCTGTTGCTCAGCTAAAGGATTTTATCTATAACTAGAAAACAAAATTGTTCAAAATTAGACTAAATAGATAAAATACTGACATCTCAGAGAACATGAGCATACCATAAAGAAAACATGCTTACTTACATTTAGCCTTGTAAAGAATTCTAAAGACTTTCAGCATGGCTTGGGAAATTAGGTTTAACACAATTAACTGGCAAGTAGGAGAAGACTGTAGACTCTTCTCTTGGAAGACTCATGCCTGTTGGTCAGGGACAGTAAAATCTCACCTGTCATCTCCAATGTTGTTCCAGTGCCTTCCCAAAACACAACTCCTTCTGACCAGCTGTAAATCACAACTAATCAAACCTATATGAGCCAAATGGCACAAAAATTAAATCTGCAGTGAGTAATGTCGTGTAAAGGAATAATATGTGTGACCATGTGATTGCCTGCATTCCTGGGCTGGAGCTGGAGAGAAGTGGGAAATGCCCAGCTGACTTAGTTGGAACCGACTCAAAACTTCATCCGCTTTGGTTCAGTTCTCAAAATAGGGCACATGACCTCTAAGTAAGACAGTACAGTAGGCTGCTTTTACACTACATCGCTGCTCCTGCAGCCCCTAATACCAGTTCCCTCGCTTTTCCAAGCACAGGAGGAGGTACAATTTGACACTTGCTGAGTTTCAGCGTTATCTTGATTTGTAATGCATTACCCAGAGCAAACTTGCCCCTACCTTTAGGAACAGAGACGACATCTGCTACAGAGTGCCATACACTTGTCTGTCTGCCGCTTTCAGTGTCATATGTCTGACATGAGTTAACCTCTTATAAAATCTAATATGAGGGAAGAGAATTGCTCATTGGAGGTGTCCACGCTGCTCCTCTTGACCTACTTGGAAAACTATGACTCGACTCTTTGCATCTTCCCCCATCGCAACACAGCTGCAGAAGGCAGTAAAACAGGACCACTTTTAATCGAATCTGAAATGTGCTATATATACATTTGTATGCCTTTGAATAACATTATTTCCAAACCTTGCAATGCCCTTTCGCTACTTTATCAAGCCCACTACAGATCTCTCCCTCCCCTTTTTTTCCCTATGGAATTGGTATAATGAGAGAAGATACCCTTTTCTCTTCATAGATAAAGATCCAAATTGCATTTTATAATCTGACAATTATGTAGTTTGATTTTTTTTTTTAATAAAACAGATAAACTCCCCTCCTCATACAAGATGGGATCGTATTTGTTAGTGACAGCTGTTAAAATGCTGCTAAAAATAGATATAGTGTCAACCACTAAAAAGCTAAGTGTTCCTGTGAACCACAAGCAGAAAACAAATGAGGTTTCTACAGAACTTGTGGAAAATCTGTGAGCATCTTGCACATACTGTGAAAGGTGCTTTATTCTTCCAGCAGCCATCTCTGTCTGTATCACAGGGGAAAGGGAGGGGATCAAATGTTTGGTACTAAGGCAGTAGATTGGTATATTCCCTCAATTTTATTTTTTATCTCCTTTTTGTTCTTAAAAAGACAATTAAAAAAGATGATGCAACACATGAGGCTACATCCCAGCATTTCAGATGCCTTTTTAATTTACAACTTTGCCCTGAAAAACAACGAAAGAGCCAAATACACTGTAATTATAAATTAATAAAAATAGCTATGCCAGTTATTGGGAGAGCAGACTGTGTGCTTGGGTGCATTTTTCATGGCTGTGACTTGCTGGGTTCCTTGCAGAGTTGCATGGAACTTTCCTCTGCCTTGGAATTGCAGCCTCCAGCCCATCCGCAGTAGTTCTGTTCAATTAATAAATGAGCTGTATTCCAAACCAGATGTATGACACGAAATGAGTAAAAAGAGAGGGAAGAGAATTGTTCCCATTCGATGTTATAATACATCTCAGTAGGTTCCTCCTTTTTAGCTACATTATGGCTAAAAATAGAGCACTAGTGTAGGCACAGTGAAATATGATTTGCTTCCAATAATACAGTAAACTAATTGTGAAATTAAGCTATTGAATGTGCCGTTATCTCCGCGTCTGGCCTCACCAGCACTTTTTGCTTCCCCGTTTAACATTTATCAAGTTACCCACAAACTTTGACGGATGCAAACAACAGCTGATAAAATATCACCTTTTCCAAGGCCCCAATCCTACAGACTTCGGCACAGGTAAAATTCCCGGAGAGGAGCCCTTTCCCACGTTTAAAGACTTGCATCGAGGCTATTAAAACAGGGCAAAGTTTCTCCTTCCTCCCATGCCTAATTTTTCCCTTAAGATGTTTAAATGGACACTTAATACCCTGAACTAAAACCAAATCAGTTCTAAAAGACCTTAGCCATACGTGAAATACTAATTTAAAACCAGCATCGCTGCTAGCACCGGTTTTTCTGTTAATGTTTAGAATGCGGGCGTGTTTGCCCCACCGCAGCACCGCGAGTGCGGCGCGGGTGCTCCCTCTCCCGCTTCTTGCCCGTACCCCGGGACCCAAGGGCATGGCGGGGGGCAGCGGGGACCGGCTCCCCCCGCCTGGCAGCGGCGGGGACAGGGAGATGGAAGGCGCAGGCCCGGCGGGGGGGCGCAGCCTCCTCCCTCAATCCCGTCCAGGGGCGCTCCGCTCCCCGCAGCCCGCCCGGGGGCCGAGCGGGGCGGTCGGAGCGCGGAGGGGAGGGGTGTTCCGCCGCCGCCGCGGCCGGGAGAGACGCTCCGCCTGGGGAAGGGCACGGGGAGACACTCCTCCTCCCCCGCCGCCCGCCCTCCTTCCCTTCCTCCGGCGGCTCCGCGAACCAGGAACCGCGGCGGCGGCGGCGGCGGGCTCCGTGCGTGAGAAACCCCGCGGCGCCGGG
>JACBWW010000038.1:3578849-3760230 GCA_020086605.1 Lanius collurio | reverse complement strand
ACTTTCAGGCGGGCGGAGCGCGGGGCCGCGCGGTCCCTGCGGCTTTAAGGAGATGCGTTTCCCAGGCTGTGTCGCAGCAACTTTGTATCAGTCATGTCGCCCGGCGGGTGACTGACGGCGCGGCGCAGCCAATGGCGCGCCGGCCTGGCCCCGGCCGCCCCGCGCTCCGCGGCGCGGCCGCCAATCGGGGCGGGCGGCGGGCGGGACGTAAACTTGAACTTTATGTGGGCATGTGACATGTTTTTAAAGGACTTGGCACCTTTTCCCGTCCCCTCCCGGGTGCCGCTCCGTGTCACCGGGCGGCGCGGCGCACCTCGGGCGGGGAGGCGGGGGAGCCGCGCCGCCCGCCCTGCCGCTCCGCGCCGCCCTGCGCTCCGCTCCGCGCCGCGGGGACTCGGGGACGCGCCCCGCCGCAACAGGTACCGGGGCTGGGCCGGGGGCACCGCTCCGCTCCCCGACCCGCGGCGGGACGGGCGGGTAGCGGGACCCCGGGGGTGTGGGCAGCGGGGCCCGGAGCCTCCCCGCCGTGAAGGCTGGGGAGCGGCATTTGCACGGGAAAAAGCGCTTTTCTGCGTCGCTCGGGGGGCGGGCGGCCGGAGGGGGCCGGCGGGGCGGGCTCGGCCGAAAGCGGGTTTGGGCTCTCGGATCCCCCCTCCCCCACGGGCTCCTGGGAGGGTGGGAAGGTAGGGAGCGAGCTCCCGGGTCCTGTTGGGCTCCCCCACGCGTGACAGCCCGGGCTGCACCTGCGGGAAGGCGGACAGGCGGTGGGGGGCAGGGGTGCAAAGCGGTGGCTGCTGCCTGGGAGCTGCGGTGATGCTCCTCACAGTGTAGGGTAAATAGGGAAATCAGCGTGCGCGCTGCCTGCGTGGGTGTTAACCCGCGGGGACGGGGGAGGACCCGCACCCAGCTCCGCTCGGGTCCGTGGGCGGCCGCGCCGGGGCTGCCCGCGCCGCTTCGCCGCTCGGGAGAAAAGGGGGGGAAACCCCAGCCTAGCCATGAAACTCTGGTCCCCTGGGCAGTCTTGTGTCAGCGGGGTGGCTGTCAGACAGTGAAACTTCAAGAAAATTTCACTTTCAAACACCGAGAATTAAGAAGTGGATGGCCGCTTGAGCCACCAGTTGGTTTTTTTTTTTTTTTTTAATGAACCTGGATTTACTTCAGATTTTCCCGTATCTAGGTGACCTTTTGGTTGCAGGGATACCAGGTACCATTTGATTTTTTATTTGGCTGTTGCTGCGAGACTAGTTTAATGCCTGATTGATCGGAGATTTGTGCTGCGGAGAGAGGGCTGTGTTTGTTGATGTGTTTGGGGTGAAATACACAACTCGCAGTGTCTCGGTAAATTCTTCGGGGAGAGAGTTTGGAGAAGCTGCTGTGCTCACAGCGTGTCTTAGGTTGTAAAGTATCAGATAGAGATGATCTTTGTTCCGATATGTAACGCTGCTGAGCTTTACTTGTGGATGTCCGTGGATGTTTTAGCCCACAATCAGATTTATTTAGTTAAAGTTAGTAAAAAGGCATGTGTGTGCAGTAGATGAAGTGTGGATTCCGTGAATAAAGATGCTAGTCAGGTTGTAATAAGTTCTGCCTAAAAGAACAAAACCAAACCCCAATGCTGCCAGTAACCCCTGAGATGATTAATTTGGTTCTGGTATCCACCGAGGTGCTTGGAGGTGGCAGAAACCAGCACTCCCAAAAAATCTGTTTGCTGCTGCATTCTCCCTAATTTATATCTGTCGTTTTAAACTGAACTTGTATCAGGCCACAAATAATCTCTGCTGCTTTTTGATCCTCTCAGATATATTTACCAGCCTTTACAAGTGCAGGATCAGGGCATTTTCGAATTTCTTTTTCTTTGTGTGACCCAGATTTTTATTCACTAAAGTTTTAGAGTACGCTTAACCTATTGATTTTATATGAAGTTTGAATTTTACTGCTGTGGGAGAAGTCGCTACAAAGCTCAAACACTGGTTAGGCCTGTAGCAGAGATTTCCTGCTATGCAGTGGTTGTGCTGGTGTTTCTGAGAGTTAAAATTAACTTACATCTTAATTTTAAGCCTTAACTAAGTTTCCTGGTTTTCAGAAATGCAGGTCACTCACAGCTGCAATTGATGTCTCTAGGAATTAGACTTGCTCAGCACTTAAAGCAGGGGTAGATGATTATCTGGGTGTGACTTTATGTGGAATTAAACACTTCTGTCTGAAAATTTTAGACTATAGGAATGTGATTTGATATACATGATGATGTGAGACACAATTCTAGGTTCTAATAAAATTTGTGCTTGAGGGGAATGTAGGCATAGAGCTACAGTTGCAACTATGTAAGGGCAAAGAAGTATTGAAGTCATTACTTTTAAGATTTTTTCCTTTTGTTTTTATAATTTTGCTTAAAAGTAGCATGGTTAAATAGTGTTAAGTAAAAGGGTTAAACACTAAATTAAATATTGGAAAATGAATACATCCTGAAAGGAAAAAATATTTGCATAATATTGATATTTTAACTGTTGGCACTTGAGTTTCTGCAGTTCTAATGATACTGTGAGCCAAATCCTTAAAAAATTAGAAATTGTTGTTACTTATATGTGGTTTTCCGTTTATTGGAGACTATGTCATGCATTTTGCTCTCTACCTTGAGAAAGCAGCGTGTGGGATGAGAGGGGTTTTTTTAGGGTCCATTTTAGAACAAGATTTACTTTTCTTTATATATTCCTCTTGCTGGCTGCCATGGAGGTTTGCAGAATTGGTAGAATTATGGATCCATTTAATAGCCATGCATTCCCACCTAATCTGATCCCCTTCCTCTGTGGCAGAAATGTTTCCTTCTGAGCTTCTGTCCTGCTTCTCTCCCCATGCCTTCGTGTCTCCTTGGGTGGTGGTACAAGAAGTTTGTATAGCTGGGAAGGGGCAAGTCAACTCCCAGCCCTTCAGACCCACCAGTTCCTTCTAAAGCATCCTGTGTTACACTGGAGGATGAGGATGGTTAAGAGAAAACCCCTTAACACAGCAGCCTCCCTTGCTTTACTGTCCTTATAACATGGCAGTGGAAGGTCCTTGGAGGAGCAGAGCTGTAATGAGCAATTTCCACAGGGTTTGCATCCTGCCTACCACCAGCATGTCCTTTCAGGACCTCTCTGGATCCCTTCCTTTCTTACTCCCCCTTCCCCTTTTTCCTTCCAGGTCCCTGGGTGAGGGACAGCCCTGATACAGCTGGCACTGGCCATGGGGCTGTGGCCAGCAAGGGTGGGTGGTTGTGCTGACATTGCAGGCCTTTTGGGGCAAGGCTGAGAGCAAAAATTTGGGTGATTCCTAACTGCTGAGCCGTTTTCTCCCTGAGTCTATGGGGCTGTCATATCCATGAGACCTTTTCCCTTGGTTTGATTGAAATTGGACAAATGGTTGAGAGATGATGGATGGGGCAGGGAAATGGGACTGGCAGGCAGAGAGAGAGAGGAGGATAGACAGAGAGAGCGGATATGCCTTGTTTCCTTAGGAAATTAGGAAATTTCCTTAGGAAGTCACACTGTCCTGTCATTAATTTTACTTTTTTGTGTATGTCTTTGCTAGTTATGGAGACAAAAGGATACCACAGCTACCCAGAAGGCTTAGATATGGAGAGACGGTGGGGTCAAGTTTCTCAGTCTGTGGAGTATTCTTCCATAGGTGCTGGAGAGCAGACTGATGACAGTAACTACATGGAGATTGTAAATGTAAGCTGCGCCGCCGGCACATTCGCGAACAGCAGCGCTCAAGGAAACAGCAAAGAAAAACCTGAGCTACTCTCCTGCCTGCAGCAAGACAACAGCCAGCCTGGTCTTCTGCCCTCTGACATCAAAACCGAAACGGAGTCCAAGGAACTGTCGGCAACAGTGGCTGAATCCATGGGTTTATATATGGATTCGATACGAGACGCCGATTACCACTATGATCAGCAGAACCAGGGGAGCCCGGGAAAGATCTACCAGAATGTGGAGCAGCTGGTGAAGCTCTACAAGGAGAACGGCCATTGCTCCTCTCCCCTCCACAGCGCCAGCAGGCCCTTGAGGTCTTTGATGTCGGACTCTGGGAGCGCTGTGAACGGTGGTGCCATGCACGCGATTGTCAAAAGCCCTATCATGTGTCAAGAGAAAAGCCCCTCAGGCTGCAGCCCTCAGAACATGGCCTCCTCTGTGTGTAGTCCTGCGGGAGTTAACTCCGTGTCCTCAACTACTGCTAACTTTGGGAACTTTGCCATGCACAGCCCCATCGGGCAGGGCACCCCTCTGTCGCGCTCGCCGAACGTTGAGAACCGGGGCTCCATGTTGCACAGCCCCGCGCATGTCAGCAACGTCGGCTCTCCGCTTTCCAGCCCTATCAGTAGCATGAAGTCACCGATTTCCAGTCCTCCCAGTCACTGCAGTGTGAAATCTCCCGTCTCGAGTCCCAATAATATCACTATGCGATCTTCTGTGTCCAGTCCTGCAAACCTGAACTCCAGGAGCTCCATTGCCAGCCCTTCCAATGCCAATAATAGGTCCACTCGTTCTAGTCCAGCGGTTAGCACTGTGGGATCATCCATCTGTAGCCCCGTAAACAACTCCATAGGGTTCCCGCCTTCCGGCACGCCAGCGGGACCTAGCAGAAGCCAAGATACCGTTCCTAGTCCAGAAACAAAAGACAAGAGTGCTCAAGAACTCACGTTTCCTAAGATGGAAGAAATGGAGAATGCCATCTCCAACAACAGCCAGATGAACCTTGTTCAGTTCATAAAGCCCGAGCCAGATGGGTCCTTCGGCAGCGCCTGCATCGGTGACAGCAGCAGCAAAATAAACTCGGATTCCCCCTTTTCAGTACCAGTGAAGCAAGAGTCGGCCAAACATCCTTGTTCTGGTGCCTCCTTTAAAGGGAATCAAACAGTAAATCCTTTCCCATTTACAGATGGCTCATATTTTTCTTTTATGGATGACAAAGACTATTACTCTCTTTCTGGGATTTTAGGACCACCTGTTTCTTCATTTGATGGAAATTGTGAAGGTAGCGGTTTTCCAAATCCAGGCCTACGTGTGGGGATTAAGCAGGAGCCTGATGATGGCAGCTATTACCAAGAGAACAGTATACCATCTTCTGCCATTGTGGGTGTAAATTCAGGTGGACAGTCATTTCACTACAGGATCGGTGCCCAGGGCACGATATCCTTGTCGCGGCCGGTTGCTCGAGAGCAGACATTTCAGCACTTGAGCTCCTTCCCTGCTGTCAGCACACTCGTGGAGACCTGGAAGTCGCATTCAGAGTTGGCATCCAGAAGAAGTGATGGGTATCCAGTTCTAGAGTACATTCCAGAAAACGTGTCCAGGTGAGCTGGCAAATTGCTACTTTCTTTTTTTTTTTTCTCCTCATTTTTTCTTTCTTTCTCTGCATTAAACAAACAAGGCATGAATTAAAATGAGGATTGGTATATATAAAATGAGGGTGGTGTTTCTCAGTCTGATGTGTAATTCTTGCTTTGAATTTCAGTTATTATTAGATTTGTTGCTATCTTGCTGTATTTTACTCTGCCTTTAATAAAAACAAAGTGCTGACTTTAATATTTAAGAAGAACATATTATATTCTGTTGTTATTAGGTTTGAAGGTATAGCTTTAGTATGTTTATGAGCTCTTACTACTACAAATGTTGTTTTTCCCATAATGAGAGCTTAGTAAAATTGCTCTCTTGTGTCCTATAATGGTTATTCTTTCTTAGCTAGTACTTGAATGTGTTTTTCCTCAGATGAATGTTGAGACAAGGCTAAGAAAACGATAGTGTCAGGAATCTGTTTTTGTGAAGAAGCATGGGTCTATGACTGCACTGGACTTTAACTGGTTAAGTTTAAAAAACTAAATGTTACAAGCCTGTGGCAACATATTATTTTTGTATTTAACTGTAGGAACATTTGGTTTGTATATATAGAAAAATGCCTCCAGAAGGAGGAGGGCTGTTAAAACTTGAGGCATTGGAAAGGGAGAAATGGATAAACTGATCTCCTCACTTTTGGTGGAAGAGAAATAAGCGTCATCTGAATTTGGGTTTCTTGGCTGATCATGGCAGCACATCCTTCTTCAAGCAGGTGTCTGTGTATCTCGTGAGGGATGCTTGCTCACCTAAACCATCTGGTTTCAGAGCCAATAGTACGAGTTATGAAGTGCCTCCGACAGCATGACTGAGTTACAGTGGTTGCGTAGCATATCTATGTGTCCAGCAGGTGCACCAAGGCTTGTGCTAAAGCCCAAATGGCCAGTAACAGATTGGCATTTACCTTTCTGAAGTATTTTTTCTTTGCTCATCATGAGGTATGCAACTGCCCTCGGTGAATGAAGCATTTGCCTTATTCTTGGAGTACGATGAGGAGGATGCGTGGTGTTTTCCATATTTGTATGATACTACAGGTTTCTGAAAATAGCGTTGCAGTGAAAAACATAATATCTAAAATAAAGGTGCTTTTCAGGAGGGAAATCAGCCTGTCTACCCATAAGGAGAACAAAAAAAAGACTTCAACTGTTTTCATTTTCTCTCAGTTCTGTCCAGCACTGCTACAATCTGCCTATCATTTTGTAGGCCATACTTACATTTTCTTTGTCTGCTTCCAATATGGTCTCGAAAAAACCTGCACATTTTAATACACTCCGCTTCGAAGGGCTGTATCCCATCATCATGCTGAAATTTTCTTGTAGCTGGATATTTGTTACCATCCAGTCTTGGCTTAAATGTACTTTCTTGGATTAAGGAAGATGGAGGTACTGTTTTCTAGTTATTTTACCTGATGAAATTTTCATAAATTGCATTATTTATATAGTGAGAAAAGTTCACCAGAAGACTGATGGAATGCCTGAATATGAAGACCCAATATTTTACTGCCTTTGTGGTTGAGCACTGTTGCTTAGGCAGGTAGCTCCTGCCAGCTGTGAGAGCTCTTGTGTGACTCAGTGCTTGTGCTGAGTGAAGGCTGTCATCCATTGCAGGGGCAGGCACAATAAACAGGGAGATAATGCAGGTAGGAGCGTGGTTGCCATCAGTAGTTGTGTTTGGAGTAACAGTTTCTCATAAGGCTTTTAAAGGAGTCTTCTGATCTGACGTTAGTCCATGGTAGCTCTAGGTCAGTAAATGCAATCAGACTTGATGATGACATAGGCTGGGTGCACTTTCCTGTCTTTGTTCCCTAAGCTGGTGTCTCTGTAGGATGTGCAGGTGAGTGTAGCTGCCACTTTGCAAGATTGAAATCCTTAAATGTTTAGTACTCAGAGCTGTTACGTACAGAATTCTGTTCAGGTGATGGAGATCTGCAGAGTTGCGACACTCCAGGCATCCTCATCTGTACTCCAGATTAGGACATGTGTCATCATTTCAAATCTCCTAACTCAAACCCATTATTTAACTAAATGTTGCTCTTAATCTGCTTGGCGATGGCTCTATGCCAACAGGCGCAGCCAGGGACCTGTGCAGAGCCATTAAAATTTTCAAGGTAAATTCATGTAGAGATCATTCTAGAAGTGCAGATTTGAGTGCAGAGGTGCCTGCTGAGATTATTTGTCTGCTGGTGAGGCAAGGCAAGTCATAAAGACTCAACATAAGTTGTCACACATGTAAAACCTCAGCCTTGCTATCAAACCTCAGACTGGTCTTTTTTTTTCTCTTCATTTCTGTGCTGTCTTGCAGCTAGAACAGAGGAAATCATGTTCAAATTAGTTGGTGCTCTGAAGTGTTGTAATAAAATACACGTAGCTTAAAACCATGCCAGCCCCAACATGAGGTTGGTTTCAGTTGTCCCCCGTCTGTGTGGTATGGGGATTGCAAAGTGCCTCTTCCTTCATGTCATCAGAACAGCAGCATCACACCTGTCCTCTACATCTAAACCAGATCCTTGCTATTTCCAGACAGGTTTGGTTTTTTTTTTTCTCATGTGTCAACCATATCAGGCATCACACATTTTGCACAGTTTTACAGCACATGATTAACCCTTCGAATTTTGCAATATTTTTAAGTTTCTGGTATTCCAAGTCTTTGTCTTTTTTTTTTCAGGGGTACTTAGCTTGCAGTATAAATGACTGCAAACAAAGAATAAGGTGAAGGGAAAAAATAGGCTATATGATTCTCTAAAGCCAGTAGATGACCAGCATGGAATATATCTTGTTTTAGCAGCATTATTTTCTGAACCCTGATGTCATACCCTTTCTGAACTGCTTCAGGCTTGCAGCTTACATGGTAAAAAGGAGTGGGTAGCCAAAATAAGATGATTTTGACTTTTTACATTGATAATGAATCTTTAGAATATTGTTGTAATTTTATTTTTTTTCAGATGAGAATGTCCCCTTTCTTAAATCAGTTACATTTGATGGTAGTGTTTAGTAACCGTAGTTGAAGCATTTAAAATGCGTTGCTCCCTTGTTGACTGTGCCAATCACCCACTGCCAACTAGAACATTTCTCTTTTTCTCCTTCAGTTACTTTTATTAGATGTGCACACTTATGGTTCTTTTTAAGTTAGTTGGTAGTAACTTTTTTATAACATTGCAGCTTGTGGTGTTTGGGGAATGAGAGCTTCTTAAGCAAAACCAAATTCCCTTATTTCTTTTTAAATATTTTTCTTCTGCTAATATGAGTGCAGAGCACGTCTTTGATTTTGAAAGATTTTACATTTGTAATTTTTAATAAAGGGTGAATCATACTTGTCTGTCTGTGTGTATAGATTCCTCCCTCCACGAATAGCATTTCTAATAAATACTGGTTTCTAAAATAAATAATATCTAAGTGGGCTTGAAAAAGAAGATGTGTGCAGTTGTGTAATGTCATTGGTGACGCTACAAATCCAGATATGTTTTCACTTTAAGGTGATCAGTGCTCTTCTGAATTGGGGTGCTAGCCTAAGCCCCATGATTGTGCCAATTATGTGATTTTCAAAGTGGCCTAGGAAAAATGTCATGGTTGCTTAAAAGAACAGTAAAAATTGAGGAGGATAACCATTCTGCTGCATTAGCCCTTACCTAAAGCTCCTTCTGCTAATGTGCATTTTCCCTCTAATTTCCATATTAACTCATGTATGTACACACATATACTCGCTTTTCTCAGTGGTTGTGGTGGAAACAGAGGGCTGATACTCCTACTGTCGTTTCTTCCTGGCAATTCCACTGGTGTAATCCAGTGTGGGAAGAAGTCAGTAAGTTTGATGTGCTGTTATTCAGAAAGTTAAGTGTTTTAATATGAATTGCATATGTTTATCTATAATTGTGTTTCAAGAAATTTTTGATGAGACATTTGATATCATTTTAGAGATGACTTATACCTGTCTGTTCCTGAGCATTTCACATGTGTCAGTATTTATTTCTTAGACTCTACTTGAAAAAGCCCCAAAGAAACCCATCCCACCCAGCCCAAAACCAGAAAGCAGCCCATCAACATGGTCTTGATTTACGTGTAGCCTTTACTGACTTGAATTGATTCTGGTTAAAATCTGATTTCAGGCTATTGCAAGTATTTTTGTAAATAAACTTTTATGTTAAATATTATCTAGAATAGTCAGTTATCAGAATTATACCTGCCAGAAAGATAAAGGTCTGGTAAATATTATTTGTAGAATTTATGAATGGCCTTGACCTCTGTTTGCTGACGGACTTTATGAGAAAAGGACTGTGCTGTTAAAATATTCTCCACATTTGGCAGGATTGTATTCCCCTTTATCTTCCCAAAAATTTACTGTGCAGATTGTTTTCACAAATTATTCTCTAATACTATAGACCATAGCCTTAAATCTGTATTTTTCCTTCAGTTCAGTTTGAGAAGGTACACTTGATTTTGTAGGTTCTTGTATAATTTTGTGTGATTTTTTTTTTTTTTAATGCAGCTTTGGGTATAGTCTTGACACAACTGAGACCTCTGCATATTCTTTATTTCTAGCTAAAGAAATTAGAAGTCTGTATTAATATGTCAGACCAGGAGGTTGAAAGGTTCCCTTGGGCATACCAGCATGCATTGAACAGCCTTTTATTTTCTACAGCTTTCTTTGTTGTTATTTTGGTAAGAGTGCTGGGTTTTTGTGTTGCTTTTTACTGAGAAGTTCAAAGTCTGTATAAGGTATTTTCCCTTAAAATGGGAATGCAAATAATGCTTTATTCTCCCTTAAAATTATACACATCCATTGATTCCTGTGCTGTGGCAGGGTGAAGGCCACATTATGGGAAAATTGTTCCATAAATGGGTGGATCTTCCACATCTGGGAAAGTAAGAGCTCTGTTGTCAATCTGGGTGCCAGGATCTAGGGGGCTTGGGTGTTTCTTTGTGTGGGGATTAATAATGCTGTGTATTTCCAAAATGTTTCAATTGCTGGTTGATACCACTAAACTTTGCAGTACCTGGCTATTGGAAATTGGTTTCCCATGTTTATTCTGATAATAGCTAATAGTCGTTGCCTAGTTTTTGTATCACTTTTGGTGATACGGGTTCTCACTGTGATAATCTTCTTTTGATGGCTTTCTGAAAAACAGGAAGGTGGGGGGGTCACCTTCAACGCACACATTTTAGCAAGCAGGAGAAATTTTGATTGTGCATTTTCCAACAGTATGGATCAGTCCATTTTCATGAGGACTGGAAGACAGAAAAGTATGTACTGTGTAAAAAATGTTCCCATCCTATTTTATGGGATGTGTGTTGCAGCAAGCCAGGCAAGGATGCACAGGGATTGCTGCAGCAGATTCAGTGCTCATGCAGTTCTTGTGTTGTCTGCAGAGGGAGTAAATTGTTAAGCTGTGGTTCAATAACCTGGCCTTACTCAACCAGCACTTAACATTAATGGAGCTGCAACCTGCTGTGAAGTGCTCTGCCCAGCTGAATCAGATTTCCAGGTACTTATTGATGCTTTGCTGATCCCAGACTGGAGCAGTGGCTGTTGTTAGGTGTCACTTGTAGCTGAACAATGTGTTGTTTGCAGTGGTGAAAATACTCTGTTGGGCCATGCCTTGTCTGCTCTGATTTTGGTTTTTGCCCTTTGATTGGGCTTGTTGCATGTGAGAGCCAGATTGGGTTCCTGATCCAGTTCACTCTGAAGCTCTAAGAAGCCAACAGGACAGTGAAACTTGGTGAGCAGTGTCTTGTGATATGGACACAAGAACAAACTGATGGGATGGAAAGGGAAAGGAGCCTGCGAAATATCCGAAGTGCACCTTTCTGCTAAAAGATGTGTTGTCAACACTGGTATTTTCAGGATATAGTTTTAAAAGGCGTTTTCTCTTTTCTAATTGTTCGTATTGAGTCTTTGAACGGAGTTGTAGGAGATGGAGTTATAATGAATTTGTTGTGACCAAAACTTCTTGGAGAACAATGGAGTGCTGTGATTTGAGATTTAAGATCTCAGAGGTCAGAAAATACCACAGTTAAGGATGAATATAGAACTGTAACTTGTTCTCTGGCAAATGTGTCTTAAAATATGGCTGTCTAAGAGTGATAAAAATGGTCCAACGAGGAAACTGAAAAGAGTGTGTGAAAAACAGGTATTAAATCCATCTAAGTTTAGTACTTTTATCAGTTTTCACATGCAGCTGGTTGCTACACAGTGCCTGGTGCTCAGCATATGAATTACTTTGGTTGCAGTCTCCTCTGAGTGAGAGATCTGTGGAGAGGAAAAAAAAAAAAGGCAGCAGTATTTCTATCGTGTGCAATGGACCAGGTTCTCGCAGTGTTATTGGGCACGTCTGAATGCACCCTAAATAGACCATGGCATGATTTGACTGCTCACTGCCCTACTTGTGTAACCTGCAGCGGAAGGTCACCGTCTGGTGGGCCCTCCGACAGCCCTCTCCTGCTGGAGCCACCTTGGGTTTGCTGCTGGAGGAGTCAGCCTGACCTTGGAGGAAGGCATAGTTTTTTGGCTTATGCTACAGGGGAAAGGCTTGCAGGTCAGGAAGTGCCTGTTTATCCATGCCAGCAGTTCCCAGTGTAGCCTGCTCCAGTACCACTGCCAGCAAGATGAGCGGCAGCATCTCCCACTCTCTGCAGGGCTTGCGTGGGAGGAGGCACTCCCTCCTCTGACTTAGAAGCAGGATTTCTGTGATCCATGTCTTTCTCTTCAGGGACCCCCAGGATTTTAGAAAAACCTTGAGGGTTGGTTTGATTTCAGGGCAAAGTTTTCAAATATGTGGTCTTACTAAATGGGAGGCTTTGTGACCTTCTTTGGGGGTCTGTTTTTGTTGTTTTTGTTTTGTTTTGCAGCTGAGGTGGTTTATCAGAGCTTAACCATGTGTTTTCTGAAAGGAAGTGGTCTGGGGGGGTGGTATCTCTTTTTCTATTGCACTGAAATCAGTGCAGAAAGATTTAAAACACAAAAATCATCCCTCCCCCCACCCCAATCTGTCAAAACCCTCTTCCAAAACAACAGCAATAGAAAAAAGTGCAGAAAACCAAATCCATGCTGTTCATTCGGGATTCTTAAAAGTGTAACTAACACTGGTTGTACCTATTCGATGTATGATTAAGTATTTTTGCAAGATGCCATTTCTTTACTGAGTTGTATTATAGCAGGAGTTTCCACCCTACTGATAGATCACAGAATAGGTTGAATTTTATTTCTTTATCTTAAACATTGAATTAAGTGCCTGCAATTACATTAGAATTTGTTGTTAGCTGGTTGCTAAATTAAATGTCTCCAAATCTGTGATCTCTAAGCTGCATATTGGCTTCATGAACAAACAGATAGCTTAGATTTCATATTTGGAGGTAGGGTTACTTGAAGTCAATATATACCATTATTTTTTGAAAAGGAGAAAAAAAAGTAAATTTTTGGTTAGAACCTCTGAGCAGAAACAGAATCCAGTATTTGTGGATAATATGTAAAATGGCTTTTAGGAGTTTGTACGCTCCTCTAAGATGCATGGGTATGCTGCTGATTGTGGTTAGTGATAATAATAGATGAAAGAGTTACAGCCCTGAGGTTAAAAAGCAAATTTCAGACTAATTGCTGAATGTTTCTGACAATTTTTATATCACTTTACTCATTTCCATCCTCTCTCCTAAACAATACTTTCTACTTGCATCTGGAGATGAAATAACTTTTTTGAATGAGCTTTCGGGCTAAAATTTGTACTGAATACATGAGTCTTTTCTATTGTGCTTTTCATTCCACGTCTGCTTTTGAGAGGTGCTACCCCAAGTTTCTAAAAGTGACAGCTTTATAAACCAATTCCATAGCAATTAGGTGTTTGGAAAAAAAAAAAAAAAAGGAAAAGAAAAACCTCGTACCGTCTTTAATAATGCTTTCTGAATCCTTTGGATTTGTGAGAATATCTTACTTCCTTATTTTTGTGTGTATATGACCTTTTTGGGTGCATGTTCAGCCTTAAGTCTGCAAAACAAAGCAGTATTTTAGAGGTTTATTTTGGGCAGTGTAATCTATCAGTGGTCTGAGAACTTTTAATCGGAGGGCAGAATGGGGAATTAAGTAGTTTGTCCTGACCAGGATTTTGCCTGTTCCAGCTGCCGAGAACTGTAGGGTCTTTCCAGCATTTTTGGCAATGCTTTTCTGAATCCTACACTGTGCTAAGATTGTAGCAAAACCCGTTGCTGCTGAATTCCTTTGTACTGAACTTGTTTTGTTCACCAGCTCTTCTCCTGTACCTGCCTCAGAGGGTCAGGATGGCGCGCTGGAGCTGTCCCGGTCTTGGCTCGGGAGTGCCCCATGGAGATGGGAGCAGTCATTCAGCAAAGCTGTGCTCTGCTTAGTAAATTTTACGTCATGCTTTGCTTCTCTCTGGCAGATCCAGGCCAGGCAGGGGCAGGTGCTGAGTGTGGCTGGGCTGAGCCGGGCCTGCGGTGCCGTCGCTGCCCGCGCCCCACGTCCCTCTGTCTTGCGCAAGGAGCCGTGTCCGTGTACCCCCGGAGTGCGTCACCTGCCGTGTCCTTACGGAGACCTCTGCTCCCCGAGCCCTTTGGAAACGTGGTTTCGCAACCGGCGAGCCCCGGTTTACTCTGGCAGCGTCTCACCTTGAAAAATCAATTGTGTTTGTGTCTTTAGTTCTCCCTTAGTGCTGCTGCAGGAAGGAGAGTGGGGAGGGGACTCTGCTCGCTGTTATAGAATGGGCTGGGTTGGGAAGGGACATCAAAGGTCATCAAGTTCCAACCCCCATGTCTTGAGTAAAGAAACCTTCCACTGGACAAGGCTGCATAAAACCCCATCCAATCTGGCCTTGAACACTTCCAGGCATGGGGCATCCACAGCTGCTCTGGGCAACCTGTGGCAGTGCCTCACCACCCTTCAGAGTAGAGATTTTTTCCTAATATCTAGTCTAAATTACCCTCCTTCAGTTACAGCCATTACCCACTGTCCTATCTTGTAAAATTCCCTCTCCACCCTTTTGCAGGTGATTTACCATATTCCCCACTCAAACACTGCCTCTTGTCTGACAGGAGTGGTGCTGGAGGTGGGACGTGGTCTCCTAGTCAAATTTCGTCAAGGTCACTGCCCTCAGACTAGAAGCAGGAAAGGAAGTGCTTCTGGAAGTGCCTTAAGGTTGGGGCATCATGACAGCAACCTTTCTTTTCCCTCAGGAGGCGTGAGTTCAAATATGAGCTTCTCCAAAAGGTCGGAGATCTCACTTTTAGCATTGCTGAAGGCTTGTCTCTAGAAACCTGTCATGCACTTCAGCGTTTTTGAAGACTGGAGTGCCAGGGACCTTGCAAATGAAGGTGGGTGGGAAATTTGCACAGTTTCCAGGCAGACTATCTGAGCTGTCAGCTTCATTATTTTAAACTAAATTAGATTTGTGCTAGAGAGTGCAGTATGTTAGAGCAGTTTAGAAAGCTCTTCCTCTAATGGTAGCTTCAGATCTACTTTGCTAGATATAACTGTGTTAACTTCCAAACTCACTTGGAAAAATTAAAATACAACAAAAGAACTAAAACTTTGCACAGGTGTGGATCCTGAGATATGAGAAAATTCCCTGGAAAAACTCAGGAATTTCACTTGAAGACAATATACTTTAATGTTCGCCTCTTCTAAGGATCGAGGTCTGTTATTTTTTATGGTTTGGTAGAAATTGAAAGCTTTGTCATTTCTGGCCAGGGAATGCACTCTTCTGGACCACTGTGGGTGGTCGGGAGTGCACTCCTGCAGCTCTCCAGGCACCCTGAGCCCAGCAGGGAGAGAACATGATGCCCTCAGGGATGCTGCAGAGGAGGTCATTTCCCCCCATCTCCTAAGGATTGCACCCCAGCTCGTAGCCTGTTCGCTTGGATTTAGCGTACACTGTGGGTTTGTTTTGTTACTTCCATTTTAAGTTTGTTTGGTTATGAGCACTAAGGCTTTCTAACGTTAATAATTAAAAACAAATATTGGCCAATAAATATTCCTTAAGGATTAGAAAAAGTTACTAAATGTGACTGACTCGTTGAAATTCTGCACTGAACCTTTGTTGCAGACTGCCCTGCTGGAAAATCTATCAAGTAAAACCACATTGCTGCAGAATTAGCTCTACAAACCCCTGCACAGCTTTACCTTGCTCTTCCTTCAGATATGCAGTGGCAAAAGAGAATGATTCCATTTGATACAATTAGGATTTTTAAACCATTATTTTTAATCTGGATCCATGTAAAGTAGCTGGAAGATGAACAGAGTGGGGGGGGTTAGACATGTCAGCTTCTGCTCAGTGTATGGAAGTAAATGTTGGAAGTGGTCCAGAGCTTTATGGCGGCTGCCAACTAATGACATAAGATAATGTTGCAGTGAAACAATGCACTTAATTTGCATTTGTTTCCCAACTAACCTTCCTGATTCTTGGGACTGCTTGGAATTTATGGTTCTAGAGATTTGACAGTAAAAAAAAAAAAAAAAAAAGGAGATTGGCCATTGAAAACTTTGAATGATTAAATATGCAGTAATGACAACATCAAACTGCACATGCAGATAATGAGATAAAGAATGGTTACTCATTTCATAATAAACCCACTTGGTGGTGAAGCAAAGAGGATGAGTGTTTTGAATGGACATTTTATTTTAAAAAGGGAGAAAATTTGGAGGAGCTAATGTGTATAGAAATAGAAGTGAAAAAATCTAAAGTGCATCTGTTATGGGTCTGCAAATTGTCCTGAATTTCTTTTCTAACATATACAGGAGTTAACTGTATGCAGAAGGCTAATAACAAAGTTTGTAGGTTTTGTTTACATTTTTACTTGGATCAGAAATGTGCTTTTGAAACGAATCTTACAGTTGCCACCATCTTCTGGCCTGTGGTTCACATCACTGGGCAGCTGTGGGGCGAGCAGTCAAGATATTTCTGAGCCAGAAGGGAATGTAAAAAGCACTGCAGGAGGTACTACCCAGGGCATTCCATGCTCAGCTTCTGTCCATGGGACCCTGCTGGAGCTGACCTGAAGCACAGCCCTTGTGACACCTACAACTGGATGGTGGATCCTCAGGACTGACCGCTCCTCTCCATTGATCTCCTTTTATCATGCCTGTAATGTGAGTGCTGCCTGTGTATAATTGCATTTTCACCTGTTAGCTCAGGCATCTGTAACTGAGAACAGGGTTGCAGGTAGAGGAAATTGTTCCACAGAAAAAATTGGAGGCTCTGTTTTCAGCAGATGTGTTTGTTGGTAAGTTGTAACCAGCATGAGCAAAGTACCTACTTACTCATCTTTCACCACAATCTAGAAATCCTAAGAAAAGCTGAATTAAATCCTGGAAGTAGGAAATGAAACTAAAGTGACAAATAGGCTGTATCCTTTTTTTCATTAAATGAATTTCACTTCTTTTCAGCTAGATAGGGATATTCTGATATTTATTATAATACTAATCTGAATCCAAACAGAATTGTTTTTATCGGGAGCTGCCTTTAGTATTTACAAGCAGCTGTAACTTAGGCAAACTAATTTAGCAACTTACAATTGTCATTTCAGGAAAAAAAACCTACTTTGTGGATCAATAAATTCTTGTAAAGTAAACCTATTGATTTGCAGCTAATTGGATATTGTGGATGTCTGATGAATTAATTTTAATATGAGGCTAACTGAGTTGACTAGGTGATGTATTAGTGGTTGTAAATGACTTAGTCATCAAGTCTATTTATAAGATAGCTACAGGAAAAAAAGTTATAAACCTATCTTAATTTCTAATGAATCAGCCCTGTAATACCAGGGTCCAGATGACTTCTGAGCTCACAAGAGGAGCTTCACGCTCTGCTTATTTTCATGCCCTCCATACTGTGATAAACAAGCTACTCCATGTCCTCCACTAATTGTTCCATGTCCTTCCACCTGTATTAGCCCTTTCCATGATCTCAAGATGCTTCAGGTTCTGCTTGCTTCAGCACAAACACCTGATATTGTGCTTATTAAAAGGAAGTCTTGCTAAGGTTGTAGCAAGGTCCGTGTTGCTGCACAGAAGCCGGGTCCCCCCTCTGCCAAGCTGCCGTTCAAAGCTGGAATGCTTTGAGGCACAAGGGGGAGGCAGCCCCAGCTGTGGGTTTTGGTGATAGGCATGAGGGTCAGTAGGTGTTCATGGGGGCTTCTTTACCCCCGTGCTGGCAGCATGGCCATTTGTAGTTCTTTCCAAATTTTGCCTGAGCTGCTTGAGGCTTTGAGCTTGGGTCTGAATCCATAAGGAAGAATTGCTACTTGTTGGGATATAGATTGGCTTTTTTCCATCACGTGGCGCGCCCCCAGCTCAGAGGTGGTGTTGCTGTTGGCATGACTTAAATCAGTAATTTAATACAAGTGAATGCAATTTTCATGCTGAGGGGAAAAAAAAAATATTCAGGACCAAATCGGAATGATCTTAAGATCAGGAATGCAGGGGAATAAGAAATGTGATCTAATGGAAAAGAAGAGAAGGATTATAGGAGCAAGGGTAATAGCAGGTATTGGCACAAGAGGGTATAAGCTCAGTATAGTGCACTAGGTCCTAGGAAAGCTTGTGGTTTTGTATGACATGACAGAAAATTAAGAATATTCAGCATCTCATCACTTAGGATTACAAGAAATAGCTTTGACTGATTTTTATAGATATATTTCATGGAATCAGTTTAAAAGGCAGCAGTAAATACACAAATGTTACCCATATATTGGTTTTGGTACAATATTGGGAGCAGATGAAGGTACCATATATCTCTGTCCTAGACATGAGAGCTGATGGTGAAATTTGTTAAATCATCCACTGTTCACAAAAATGTAAAAATAATATGCCATTTGTAGGAGACTGCATCAACATTGTAGCTTTTTTTTTTGTTTTGTTTTAATTAAATTTCCATAAACCCAAGGAAAATAGCAGAACTTTGTTACTTTGTTTGCACTGCTTGCAGTGTCCGAAATACCAATGCTGTTACAGGTCTCATAAGGTAACTACATACCCAACTCTTAATTATATTTCTGTATTATGTCAGGCCTGTGGATTAGGAAAATGAGATGTCAAGAGTAAATTTAGGTTGCGACTTCTCCGCCAAGTCCCCAATGCTCCCACCAGTAGCTTAGTATGAATGAGTCTGTGTCTTTAAAGACTTGAAGTAAATATTGAGTAGGGTTTCCTAGCAACATTTGTAAGGTTAAGTAAAAATCAGACTTGCCAGGTGCTGCTTCCAGAGCACACTAGCCTTTCTATTTCAGCATTTAAAGTTTTGATACACTATCTGCATTATGAAATGCTGAACAGAATCTGATAGTATTGTAAATAGATAATTTTGCAGAATAATATGTCCAAGGGAGAGTCAGCTGAAATATTATTCTTACTTTGGGATATAGTTTCTTTGGTTGTCTATTTGTACTGTACTTAAACTAATGTAGACTAACCTTACTTGGCTTCTGCAAGTATTAGCTATAGATGTGTGTGTGTGTTTTAAAAATACCATAATAAAAGCCAGCTGCTGAAAAAAAAAGTTTTTATTGTTTTTTTTCATAGTAAACCAAGGAGTCCTGTGTGTCCCAACTGGTCTCATGACTTTGCAGAGGTCTGAGGTACAAGTGGCATAATCTCTTGCAGAAATTTTGGTTTTTCTTCAGCTTTGATTTCTAGTGACAGGAGAGAAGATCAGCCTGTGTATTTTCTAGTGACATAAAAGTAGAGGTTTCCTGTTATTTTAGTCTGCTCAGTAAATTGCATGCACTCTCCACAGGTGCTTTGGGATGTGTGAGAGGTGTGTGTGCCTGTGGTATGCCTGTTGTGGGTAGGAGAGTTCCCCCTTGAGAAACACAGGAAGCTGGAATTTAGGTTAGCCTGGGATAGATAGATAGACAGACAGATAGATAGCAGAGGAGAGCAAGGAGTGGAAAAATTTGGTTGGCTGCTTCCAGTCCTAAGTTTTTGAGTCTATAAATAGAGTCTATCAGAATATTTCTAGTTAGTTCTGGGGAAAGTCAGCTGCTGTGCTGGGGATTGGCTGTGATCCCAGAATGAGGAGGGGAAGGGAAAAAAAATATGATAGGAGGCCTATTGAAAATCTACCAACAGACACCAGTGAAATCAAGAAATTGGAAGATGCTGTATTTGGGCTTCAGTTTATTTTTCTGCAGCTTCTGTCAGTGCTGGATGCTCTGCAGAGCGACTCTCTCTGTAGGCTGCTGTGAGTTTCTGAGTTAGCCAAGCCCAGCAGGCAGGTCCAACCCACCAGGGTTCATAGTTCAGAAGCCAGGACTAAAGCCTGATAGCAGGAATTGGCATGGAAGTGTAAGGAAGCAGCCTATTACCCTCATTCCGTGCTGCAGTGGCAAGCCTGAACAGCCTGCTCTCTCTCTGGGTTTGATGCATTACATAAAGGGAGATGGTGAAATGAAACCAAAAGCTGAACTTTCAGCTAATGAAATTAAGTTATTGTGTAAACTGTGATTTTTTCAAATATATGTAGAAAAGTCTTGATGATAATTTAGAGTGCAAACTAGTTGAAGTATGTTATGATACCAGAAATAGACCTCTAAGGGAGTCATGATGAGCTTTGCAAACAGTTGACATGCTTTCTAGGAAATGTAAATGATACATTTGAAAAATATTCTGAGTTGAGATTCAAACACAATGTGCAGCTAGAGTATAAATAGCTAATAAATTTTAAAAAATACAGTATTTTTAGAAGGTGCTTTAGTAACAGTAATAGATAACCTTTTAGCAAAACCCCCTCTACCTTCCCTGCCCCCAGCCCTGTAACCACAGAAGGGCGATCCTTCATACTGTGAGTGGAAAAAGTAACTTTGGTCAAATAAACAGCATTATTTAGGTAAGCTAAACCAGAGTTCTCAGAGGAGCATTTATTGATATGTCAGTGTTCATAGAGCTGAAATTATCTGAGCAATAAATGAGCGTTTTCAGTGCTGAATTAATCCCAGAAAAGTCTTTGCTCACATTGAAAATAGAAGTGTTCATGACAATGGTTTTGCTCCTCAGGCTTTGCTGGCAACTCGTTTTTCCTTCATCATTTTTCAGGAATTGGAGAAAGGGGTTATACTGAATGTTTGTGGCAGGAGGAGAAGGGGTAGAGCAGTCTCAGTGTTTCCCCCCCCACAGGTGCATGCCGCTTGGATGTCCATTCATGTCATACATTGGTAAGATACTTCTAGATTTCCATAAACAGAAGATAAGAAGGCCCCACCCATTTTAACTTAGTTTCATTTTTGTGTGTGTGTTTTTTTGTTTTTTTTTTTTAATGAATTTAATGCCTTTTTTTAATCTTTGTAATAAATCATGAAAGTTATAAAGCAATTTTAGCTCTGCATCAGTAGGTCCTTCGGTTTCTCTGTATTAGTTGGAATAAAATCTTGTGCTAAATGACTTCCTGAGCTCTCTTACTAAGCCTTTTTGATTATTTAAATATTAATAGCCGTAGAACCATTTTAGACATTGTTGAATGATATTAAATTGATACGTGTAGGTAAAATTTTCATCAGATGCATAGAAAAAGGCAAATGTTTTGTTTTTGAGGAAAGGATGTTGATAAATACTTTGATTTTGATAGTTCTTGAAGAAGATTGGGTAAAATGGTAAAGAACTGTGTATTTTTATCTCGTTGAGATGTGGGGGAACAGCTCCTTGAAAAGAATTTAATTCCCACGGGTGATAGCTTTGGAAATTAAAACTCCTAATTCATTGTGACCACAAAAACATTGTGACCACAAAAACATTGAAGAAGTGTTGAGAAACAACTCATCTGCGGAGGGAGGAGGGGAAAATCAACCTGTATATGGCTAAGGTAGATTTAATTTGGAATAATGCACTAAATTTTAAAAAACCTAACAGTATCAGCTATCTTTGTTGGACAGGCTCCAGGAATATTTCAGCTTACAATTCCATTTGTGAAAAACTGAGAAATTGGAAACAGAAGATAAACAACATATTAATATTTTATTTCTTTTTGGGATAAAGTTCTGTCATGTGTTTGGAAACTTTTTTGAAAGATTGGTCTCATTAGAAGAAGCAGCTCAAAATTGACATTAACTGTTCATTGTGTCACTTTTTCAATTTGGATTTTGCAAACCGATGTGATAAACTGATCTGAAGTGAAACTGGAATAGAGTTCTAAAATGATGCTTGTAAATAGGTCTGATGTCAGCAGATGTTTTGCCTCTTTCCAGAGCAGTACATTTAAGATATATGTTGCATACAAAAAACCCCCCCAAAAACGCAAATGAAGCCCCAAGCCCCCTCCAAAAGTCAAATCAGCTCTGTATTTAATGGTGAATTATAATTCACATTTTCTGAAATAGCATCTGCTCTAAGTTTGAGAAGCAGACAGAATTGTGTCTTTAGAGGGAGGATTTGATCTCGCATCAGTTAGAGGCCTGACAGCTTCTCCTGACACGTTGCTTGATGCATGGTCTGGCAGACAGGCTCCTGCATGGAACTTTTTCACTTGCAGCAGTGGGCCCATTAAAATCAGTGGGACTGTCCACATAAAAAAGGCTGCTGCAGATTGAAAGTTTCCACTGTTTCTAACTTACATCAACTGTTTTATATTATGCTTTTCCCTGAGTTGTTCTGGCACTTTGATTCTTGTCATGCACAGCGTGCATCTTTTCACACTCCCAGTGCCTGACTGTGATGGCTTCAGTCCTTCATTATTTTGTGATTAATTGTAGAGATGCAAACATTATCAATTCAAAATCCCCGAAAGGCCTCTTTTAAAGGATCAGCCTGGCTTTTTGATTGAGCTGCCCCACAAATTACTTATCTGGTGGCTGTGTGGTTTTTAACATCCTGCTAAATTTGGAACAAGTCCATTAAATACTTTCTGCAGTATCTGGGGAATAGAAAAGCTTGGTAAGTTATTTCGTCCATTGCTTGGGTCAAGCCTTTAAAGAGATGGCAGTGCTGTGTTGCATCCATTAAGTAGGTATCAGTGGGTGAGCAGGATCATGGTTTGTATTGTCAGTGGTTGTGTTAGGGTGTTCAGTGCGGATTTTCAAGTTCTAGAAGTTTTTGTCTTTCCAATACATGTAGACTCGTAAACTGCAATTGCAACTGTGCAGGAGAAATTGTGATGCAGGTGAGAAATAGCACAGCAAGGAAAGCGCTTTGCATTAGCTCTTTTGTGCATTGCTACATGTGGTGGTTTTTTAAAACAGATTTTATCCCTTGGGATCTAATAAAGGGCTGGAGAGTTATTTGGCTTATAAACCTATGTGGTATATTATTTGGATATTCAGAGGGAAAAGGTCAAAGAATGTCTCCTGTGTTATCAATTCCTCAGTGGGAAACTATATTAAAAACTTGAAAATATAATACTATATAATTTAGAAACACAATATATAATGTGGGTTGAGAGACAATTACTGTGTTGTATTTCTCTGTATTTTCCATTTTACTGAATGCATTTCAGCAACAATTGGATTTTGGCTGTAATGCTATTTGTAGCTGTTTCATGAAGCTGCACAGCAAATTACTGTGGTGTACCAGATAAAATCCAACTCTTCACTTCATTCGTGAAAGTCTCATTATGAAAAGCTCATACTACTGGCTTATGCAGGTGACAGTGGGTTTTGTCTGTGTTTATACAGTTTCGTGAAATCTCCATTTTAAGTTTTAAAGCAGTTTTAAGATGGACATATTTTACAAATCTGGTCTGCCATTTGTCAGAGTTTATTAATTTAGAACTGTAATTAATACACAGACACATAAAACATGTCTGTTCCTCACAAAATACTGTTGCCTGGGATGCAAATGTAACTTAAGTATTCAGTGGCTAAGCCTGACAAGAAATTAAAAGTGTATTGTTTATAAGTCTTTAAAAACAGAAATATGTTTATTGTCAGTAGCCTTCTTGGTATGAGTGTTCCTGTGCACCTGAGCTGTTAGGTATTTTCCTGGTTTTGATGACCAGCCTTGGAGTGCTAAATGGCTCACACTGACGTATTTAGGAAAATCAGGCAGATTGGGTTAAAAAGGGAAGTTTGGGTTGCTGTCAAGTGGTGCTTTATTGCAGGAGCTTGGGATATCATCTTTAGCACATGTTCCAAAGAGGACTTTTTGTCGGGAAGCGTAGTGATAGCACGAGGAGTAATGGGTACAAACTGAAAAGGGAGAATTTAGGTTAGATATTAGGAAGAAACTCTCCGCTGTGAGGGTGGTGAGGCACTGGCACAGGTTGTCCAGGGACATTGTGGATGCCCCCAGCCCTGGCAGTGTTAAAGGCGGGTTGGATAATGCCTCGAGCAACCAGGTCTAGTGGGAGGTGTCCCATGGCAGAGGCAGTTGGGACTCGATGATCTTCAAGGTCCATTCCAACCCTTAACATTCTATGATTCTATAAGTCTGATGGATCTGTTTAGAGAAAGAAGGGAAATGTGTTAAAAATGTATCGTAATGAATGGCAGTTCTCTGCTTCCATTTTCATCTGGCTGCTGCTTAACACTGTTGTAGGAAAATCTAGAAGTAAATTGTTTTTTCTTAGTAGCGAGTTTATACTGGGCATTCCCAGTTACACGCTGAAGGTGTTTGGGCAGTCATCATGACCAGCCCTCCTCATCCTTGGTGTCTGTGGGAACATCAGCCCTGCTGGTGGGCTTGGGTTAGGGGAGCAGATGTTGCTCTTGGCCATTACTGACCTCTGTAGACGTGTGAGAGGTGATTGGAAATGTCTAAAAAGGCTGGAGGTGTTCTCGGTGCTGCTTTCTGGGGGAAGCAGAAATTCTGGAGACAAAGAAGGAAGACAACATGGTTTGGGCATGTGAGGTGTTGTTTACATCTGGGTAGAGGTCCCATGTTTATTTTTTATGATGGACTCAAGCATGGTGTGATTGAAGGGAGCAAGCCAGATATAGGAGGTTGCCAATGACTTGAGGCAACACCTGGATAAAGGATGCTGCTGAAGTGGAATCCATATTTATTCTGTGATCTGTTTTGCAGAAATTTTCATTTTGTTCCTGTCCGTGTGTATGGATTTCAGTCTTTCTCCTTTTTCTCATTCACTGGGGGCTGGGAGTTACCCTCAGGAGGAGCCTATATCCTCCACCACATGAGGGAGGAATATAAAAGAACTCTTGGCCAAATACGACTTTGGTGAATGGTGTCCCTTATTATCATCCACAGTTAAGATTGTGCATATTCCCACATATGTTCCTTCAGGTTTCACTTCTGGATCAACGTCCTAATGGCCTTTTAATTAAACCAACAAGAAACTAGTCAGTCCAGATTTTCTGGTCTCATCAGAAAGGCTTTAAGAGACTTTCTCTGCAAAATTTCCACATGACCTGGATCTGAAACACACTGCAGAAGTGTATTCCCCACTGGTAAAGCAAAATATATGCACAGAAGTCTCCTGCTGATCGTAGGTCTGAAGTTTCTCTGTTTTTGTAATCGACAGGAAATTTTGGATACAAAAATGTGATTATTTACAGAGAGATTCCATGTGGAAGTGTGTGTGAATACTCAAAAAATATTCCTGTCTGTCCTTCTGGCAGGAGTGAGATGACGTGTGCCCCTTTATGGCCCATTCCACACAAGTGCTCGTGGGCAGTGTACCTCCTTCCTGCCACTTCACTCTCCTGAACTCAGCAAATGAAGTTTTAAGGCAACTACTATGCAACTTTTGCTTTCCATCTAAGACAAATTCTGTGATGTCATAAAATTAAAATTTATCTGATCTTGGGAATTAATTTTGGATGGGTTAAGGTGGGTTTTGCTGCCACCTTTATTTATATAATACTAATGTAGTAGTGCTTCTAAATACCTTTCCCCGTTACGTAAACAGCTCCCTTTTCTGGTGATACTGACAGTGTCATGAAGCCAAGCCTGAGTGGTAGGGGAAATTTTGTCTTGCACAATAAATTTCAGTTCTTCTTGCTGCTCAAAATACCTTTTCACTCTTACCAAGGGACATTAGAGAGCAGTGTTGTCTTTTTTGGTTAATTAAACCAAATTAAATTGTTTAATTAAATTGATTTCTTTTTAGAGCATTAGATAGAGTTTGACTATTCACTATATGGAAATACATGCTCCTTGTTTTTTTCTTCATGTGGAATTCAAAGTAGTGTAAAATGAATTATTATTTTAATACTTAGCCTTTATTTTATTACTGCTCCTTCTCCCCCATAACGGCAGCCCTTTTTCACGTTTTTTAAACCATGGTATCATTTATAAGTTTAGTCCAGGAAGTGGGTATATTTTTGTAAGAAAAGGCAAAAAAAGGGTTAACATCACCTTTGATGACAGTTTCCATTTTCTTTGTTCTACCAAAATTATTTTATATAAAGTGCATATCAAACCATTGCAGATCTGTTGTTCTGTTCTATTTTATTCCCTTTTTTCCTTTCACCGTTTCAGTACAGTACACATACATATTTCCACTAATGAAATTTTAAATGGGGAACCTATCTCAAGTTGTTGATCGCAAAACAGTAAACGGGCTTTTCCTCCCTCACTCAAAAAACTCCTCTAGCTAATTTCCCTGGTGTGTGTTGTGAATCCCCAGCAGGGCATAGATGTGTATGGCCACAATGAAGGATAAATTAAGAACTGCAGATAATACCAATCTTAGCCTGCCCTGTTTGTACAGTTCCTTATTTTTCCAGTAAACCTTGAGAGAGATTTTATTTGCTTGCTAGGAAATCCAGGAAGTGTAATTAAATGGCAATTAAAGCATAGAAGTTATTTCATGGTGCTATCGCCTTGCTTGAACTCAGTGAGTTTCTTTAAGAAAATACTGAAATGCTGTGCTCAAGTGAGCTGCTACTGCAAATGAGACAGGAATAAAAATTACTCCTGCTGGCCAAGGAAGGGATGCAGTTGGTTGAAAACTTGTGTGGTTTTGTAGGAATACTGGAGCAGATGAATGCAGACACTCAAAATACTGTCATTGGAGAGATGGTGTGTAGAGTCCCAGGTTGAAGCTAATGTGAACAGAATTAAAAATAGCAAGTATGACAGACCCATTAATTTTTGAACATAATTTATGTTTTGGAAAATAAAAACAAAAGCTAAAGTTTAAACGAGATTTGTCCTTGAATCGGTAATAGCATTCAAATGGAAATCTTAGCAATGTGAGGTTGCTCTATGGAGCATAAGAGGAGCTCCAATGAATAATTAAACAAGTGATAGCTAATAAAATATACAGCACATTGCTTCAAACTTAGAAATTGTAACTCTGCCTAAGGGATGAATGTTTTTCATTACTTTTTAATTGTTGCCAGTGTTGACCTTCAAGGTCTTTTTCTGGCAGATAATTTGTTATGGTAAGGATGAGATCATTAAGTATTTTAGCACAAGCCGCATGATGCAAATAGTTTCCTAATATTATAGAATGCTGATGTGGTAAGGGTTTGTTTTCTCAGGAATTTGTTCTCCATATTTAGTGATATCTGGGATCATATCTTAAAAGAGCAGTTCTACTGTAACCCTACAGGACAGTGACTGTAGGTAGTACAGTAGCAAACGTCACCACTTTCTGCGGCAAGATTTTTGTGACGGGTTTTGAATTGTAATAAAAAGGCATTACTGTGGAATATCAGCATGGTTTTTTGGCTCTTAATGATATTTGTATATTCCAAAAACAAATAACAGCTCATCTCTTTTGCTGGATTCATGAAAGCATCCACGTAGCAGCCTGCGGGTTTTCCCCACGCTGAAGTGAACCTCTGTGGCATCTGAGGCTCCAGGGCCCATGTGCAAGAAATTAAATGTTTCTAAATTTTTGCTAGTTTTATACTGTAACTCTTTTTTTACTGTTTTACTGTTTGCATAGGTAGGCACTAAAAATATGTATTGTGCAAACACCAAATGCTCTTGGATTTATGTTGACAGATTTTAGTTTAAATTCTCTACAAGTAAATGTTTAATTGTTTTTTTTTTTTCATCAGAAATGCCTGCTCAGAGGGAAATGGTGGTGGGGAGGAGCAGGCTAGTGTACAAACTCTTTTCAATATTATTTTTTTAGCCTAAGGTGGTTGGAACAAACTGAATCGGTTGTTTGCTCAAATGTTTGTTGATAGAAACATTTATTGCTTGCACAGTTACGGATGGAAGATGAACAGAGCTATTGTCTCATGTTCATCAAAGCCGTGGGCAGTCACTTGCAGGAAGTCTATAAATAGTTCTTAGTGTAAAATTTACCTTGGTACTGCTTAGAATCTAAAGAGAAAAGGCTGGTGATGTGTGGGACTGGGGCAGAGGGCTCTGGCTTGCAGGTCATCCATCTGCAGGCAAGGATGCTCAGATCCAGCCTGCCTGTTGCTAAGGAAGAGCTGGAAGGAGGGGAGGAAGGGCTGCCAGCGGAGCCTGTACTTTGATGGATAGTTAAAGGTCACCAGGGCCAGCTTCCCAATATTACGGGGAGAGCATGGGAGCAGTCTTGGGATAAAGAGGTGACCTGGAAGGGCCCAGCCAAACAGGGGGTCCCTCTGGAGAAGAGCGTGTTGTCCTGAGATGTCTGGGCAGGATAAGGGATGAATGGCAGGAGTGGAGCCTGGTCCCCCTCAGCCCCATCCCTGTGCCTGCCCTGTGCCAGGGGCTCCCTGGGAAGAGTATGCTGCAGTGGCTGGCTTTCCTCTCTACCAGAAAGGGAGGGAAGAGGGGACCCAGCTGTGTGCTTGGATTGTTCCAGCCTCAGGCGCAGTGTCCTCTGGTTTCCCTGCAGGAAATGCACCTCCATGGTTTGAGTCTTGGCACGCCTGCACCAGCTTTCAGGTTTGGGTCCTTCTAAATCAAGGAGGGGCCCCAGCAGGAGCACCTATCCCTATTTCTGTTTTTCCTGGTGTTGCCCCTTATGCAGCTGCACATTAAATGAAAGTAGAGTTTTCCGGTGCTCAGAGGTGTACAGCAGTGAAGTAATGTGATATGAACATGTAAATGGTGTTGTTTAGTTACCTTTGGCTTATTTTCAGAGATTTCCCACTTGCTCGTGTCTCAGAAAGATTAAATAGATATCTATCTAACTTGTTTATGATCAGAGTGAAGACCAGAAGCTGTAGGATTGTCAAAGTAACTGACAACATTAGAAGAGGAGGTATTGCTATTGAAAATGAGCCTAGTTTATTACAGATCTCTAGGAAGGGAGACATTAACACTTGCAACAGTATCAACTGAGAAAGGAAGGCAGTTTAGCCATGGAAAAACATTGTGCAGAGTGGAGGCCCTGAAGCCTCCCTGCTCCTCTCAAGATGTCCCATCTCCTCAGGGGCTGGAGATGGGAGAAGCTGCATGAGGGAGCTGGCTGTGAACTCCAGACCCTCTCCCTCTAGGTTGGTTGGAGAGGAAACACCACAAAGGGTTGTGTTGGAGCGTAATAACTGGCCCTTGCTGGACCTTTTCTAGCCCCATGGGGTACTGGAGCGCTGGTGAAAAAGCAAGAGATGTAAAATGGCGATGAAATAGCATTAATAGCTGGCTGTGGCTTGGGGCTGCAGGGTGTTCAGCAGACCATCAATCTGCCCTCGTGCATTTTTAGCTTAGCAAGTGGCTGTAGCAGAGAACAAGAGTAAGAGCTGGGAATTAACAAGCCCTGAAGACTTACATTGCTGTTTGTTGGTGTATGTTACTTGTCATACCTTCCAAGGGTTTTTTTGTTGTTGTTTGTCTTCAGCAGGTTTGCATTCCTGATGTAAATATGATGAGTATTGTTAAATTCAAACAAGGATGTCTGAGGCCATCCGAAAACGTTCTTTTTGGAACATTCACCTCAAAAGAAGCCAAATGCTGACTTTAAAGAAAGTTGTGATTTTGAACCCAAATGATTCAGGATTTGAATAACATATTCTGGAAACATGCTTTGTCAAGTCAACTAGGGAAAGGGCTGCTTGGTGCAGAATGCATAATGGTGAAGAATTGAAGGAGCTATCAGGAATGCAGTCTCAGAGCCTGAGCAAAATTAAGCGTCATCTAACCATGTTATACACCCTGCAAAACAGTAGATTAGAAGTAATGGAAATTATTATCAAAGCTATCATTGGATTAAAAATAGTAATAACTCCTTAAGAGGAAGCACCGTTAATCAACTTGTACTTGAACAGGGAATTCAAAAACACTCGAAGACATTATATTACTTGCAGGAAATACACTGCTGCAAAAATCCAGGATCATAAAGACAATGATTTGATATAGATTCTTATGTGGCAGAGAATTATGATGCCTCTATTTGTTGCTTAATTGAAGCACACTTCATAACAATGAACTTGGATGTTGTTGCTGAATTAATTCAGAGGTGAAACTAAAAAGCACTTTAAAAAATCAAACTCAAAATGCCATAAATGACACACGAGATATGAGACTCCTTCAGAAAACAGTCAGCAGTTGTAAAAGTGTCCTATTGACATGTAAAATATTCCCTTTACTTGTGAAATTGTTCCGTTAGCCCATTGACAATCCCTACTGTTTTTGCATTTATTTCTCTAGCACTGCAAAGAATGTTGCCAAATTAGAATGTGATTTAGTATGCTGCAATTAATTTGCATTATGATTTTCATAGGAAGGGAAGAAATTTGCTGATTGTTTGTTTGCTGGGCCTGTTAAACAGTGTCTGGCTTGCTAAATACAATTTTCTCTGCCTATGGCGTTTTAGGAGCATTATCACTTGTGTTGTCTTGCAACCTTGGTGCCTCCCTCTTTATCCCCCATGTTCATTTAATGATGGACCAGCTTAACTTGTATGTGGAGTCTAATGAGAGACTAGAAATGTGTTGAAGGATGCAATGATGATCCCATTTTACCTGTTTTTGCAAGTGGTTTGTTATTTGTGCTTATAAAGTGAAATGAACTACCCTGATGTTTACTTACATGTGTATATATGCATCCATATGTATCCAGTGTGTCTATGTAAGGATATATGCATGTATGTGTACTGCAGCATTTAAAATTTTGTTTCAGCAGCTAGAATTACATGTGTTAGTTCCCAGTTGTGTGATCCAATAGCTCTTTCTTATAATAAATCACAGGCAAAATGCTGCGTGACAAGGGAGGAAACTGCCATTTCTCTGGGAGGGTGTAGTGCATGTGCTTGAATTCCTTCAGCATCCAAGTAGCCCGTGCAGCAAAGGCTTCACATTGTCCCTGGTTCCCAGCTGAAGCAATTTCTTGCATTTCCCTTCTTATGAGCCTTGGGTGTTTTCACAAGCTGAATGCTTTTTTTTTTTTTCCCCCCTGCCTGTGTTTGTATCTGTAAAGTGGGTGTAGGGAGAGCAAATGCCTGAAGTATCAGGAACTGAAACGGGATGTCTCAAGGCTGGCTTAAGGCCAAGATGAAATACATCTCTCTTGGCAGCAGGGGTGCTTGAGGCAGCCCTGTGATACTGGATAACTTATTTTTTTTACTTGGTTAGTCCCGTCCATACCTCAGCTGACCTCCTTTGCTGGGTGGTGGGCAGGTCTGTGCTCAGCCATCAGGGCCCTGCGTGTCCCTCCTTGAGGGAGGGCAGGAGAAGGTGCATGCAGCGAGCTGCGTTCTTGGCGTGTTTAGTGTCGTCCTGCTCTTAGAAGATGGCCTGTGTACCTGAGGAGGAGCCAGCCAGCGCTTGGCACAGGGAATCCACGTGCCAGAAAAGGACAGAGCTCTTGGCCTCCTCCTTCTTCAGTGTGCTGACTGAAAATGGTGCCCACTGGGTTTGTGGTGCCTGCCCCGCTTGGCATCCCGGAGGAGATGTCCCCCCATGGCACTGTCTGTCACCTGTGTCCCTGTCGGGCCCTGGCTCGGCCGTGTCGGTGTCAGTGACAGGCAGCAGCTGTCGGAGTGTCTCAGCCCTCCTCAGGATGAGTGTCCGCTCGGCTCGGGCCGGAATGCATTGATAGCATGGTTTGGTTTCTGTGCCAGAGACAGTCAGTGAGAAATATGGCTCGGGTCAGTATTTTATTAGGGGCCTTTCCAGAGAAATGCAACATATGGCTGCTGGCCCAGGGGTGCTGTGCAGCCCCTGCGAGCTCTGCAGCTGCAACGAGCTGTGGCAGGCCCAGGAAGATGCTGCTCTGCAAATTTTGGTGAGGCAGAAAGGAGAAGCAAGGATTAGTGTCAATAAGCGGCTGCAAACAGTTTTCAAGGTTCCCCCTGCCAGCTATAGAGCCGAGCGTCTGGCCTGTGTGCTTGGCACCCTTCCTCTCCAAGCTTTGAAAATGTTGCTGGAAGTTGATATTTTCACTGCTGATTTTTTATTTTTTTTTCTTTCTTTTTCTTCCTCCTTATTTTCTACTTCTGCATATGGATTCTGGCAGGAAGCAAGATTCAGGTGACAGAGAGCAGGGCTGCCAGGGGCTGGGGTTCCTGGGAAGGCAGTAGGGTCTGTAGCAAATTCAGAGGTTTTTGCAGCTGCCCCCTTCTGCACTTAACTGCTTGCTGCCAGAGGCATGATCATCCAGCCCTTCATAATTACTATGTGAGTTTCAGTTGCAAAGGAGCACATCATTGAACTTACGGTTTTAATGCTGGGGAAAAAAAAAAAAGTGGGTCAATCAGGTATTAATAAGTTATTGCATTAAAATAGTGATAACTTACTGATTTTAAATAGCTTTAAAATATTTTGGAATAGCTGCTGTAGCCTCTGTTGAACATAGACATCCACATGACATAACAAATCAAGGACAAAACCTAGTGAGCATTTTTAACTAAAAAATAAGAACATTTTTGCTCATTCATTGCCTGGGGTGAAATCAATGGCATTTCATAGCATATCTAACTGAAATAATTAGTAGGGTAGTTAGAGGTGTCAATATTTTAAAAAACATTTCTTATTGTTTTATAATAATTTATACAGACTAATATTACAACTATTCTAAAATAACAAAATACATATTATTGCCTAATTGTCTAATTATCTAATATAATAATGCATAGTTATTTAAGTTTAATACAAGATGCATAGTTAGATAAGTTTTTCCAGTTTTTTCAAGCTCCTTTTTTTTTTTTTAATTAATTGTAGCATTTCTACCTGTATGGAATTCTGCAAACAGTGATTACTGGATTAAAAAACTACCTTTTTTATTTTCCCCCACAAAGTTTTGTGAATACAAGAAATACAAATAAAAAATTCCATGTTTCAGGCGCAGTTTAAGTGGGATTTCTTTAATAAGTAAAAACCTGCTTTCATAGGGGGACACTGACAACTTGAAATTTGACAGACCAGAAACATTCTTGTTTGTTTAAAATAAAGTTTCACTTTTATGTAGTTGACAAAAGACTCGGGTGAGAGAGAGGTGCAGGATAATCAAAATTGCGTGCTGGTAAGATTAAGTGTGTACTTTGTAGGTCATTTGTTTGTATAAACAAGAACCTGTTGCTATAGCTGATGGCGTTTCAAAGAGTCTTAAACCTTGAGAGGACCAACAAGAGCAAAAAAATCTGGATTTCATGCATTTCCATGGATTGAAGTACAGTTCCTGTCTCAAAGCTACCCAGGTCAGTTCTTGGGCAGCCTGATGGGAGGCGTGCTGAAGTCAACTGGAAGTAGGCTGTTAACTTTTAGTATGTTTTGGATCAGAGCTCAGGTGAATTCCTTTGTTCCTTGGAGGAGACACTTCAGCAATGTGTCAGAATAATTAAAAAAAGAAAAAATAAAATCTTTGCAAGATTTATTTTATTTTTTTTTTAATTTAAGCAGTGAGGGAAATTTGTAATTGGACATGGTTATCAAAATATGTAAAAATGGTGCCGAGAAATGTGTTCTTATCTCATGTAATTGCTCTGTAATTGTTGGGGAGAGGAATCAGATTAGGGAGGCTAAGTATTTCCAATGCTGAACTTAATGTATTTTTGCAAATAGCAAATCTAAGTCTACATTCCTTGAAGTCAGTGGGAGTTCGTGTGTTTTGCAGAATTGGAGCTAGTATTTGCAAGTTCTCAGCTTTATGTAAGCAAGTTTGAGTTTTTTGGCTTGTTTTTTTTAAGAATAATCAAAATTTTAATCAAAGGATTCATTTATGTTTGAAATATTTTTTGAAGTACAAAGTGTTAATCTGGAAGGTATAATTTAATTTTTCTTGAGTTGTCTTTCTCTCCTACTCGTCACTATCTCTTTTAAAACTGAAATACAGAAACATTTCTGTCAGGCTTAAAAATCAGTAAATTAGTGAATGTTTTTCATGCCTAGAGATTTTTTTTTTAAATTTGATTTTGAGTTTTTTATGTTCCTTGAGTATGTTGTTATGAAACTCACCAGCGCTTGCTGCATTTTGTACCTGAGATGAAAATATTTGTGTGGCACATTAGGAAAGCATTAACTAGATTTGGTGAATTTTTTTTTTATTTTTTTTTTTTTTTTGCCAATCACTACATTTAAACTAAAATTTTGTATGTATCAATTTAATTAATGAGAGTAAGTTGTTCTTTAAAGCCTGTAACTCTTCTTAATTCTTCCAAGGATAAAAAGAACAGGCAAACACATCAAAATTTGTGCCGTAGGTTATGGTGGAGATGAAGATTAGATAGCTGGAAACCAACCTTCTGTGGAAGTTGTGCTTCTCAACCGTTATGGAACTTCTGAAAAGCACGCTACTTCCAGCAAAAATTGTCTCCTTGAATTTGGTATGAGAGCAAGTATTTTTGCTGCTGTGGAAGCTGGTTCAGTTTTGTTTCCATGCTAACCAAATTTGCACTTTGTTTGACACTGTATGTGGTGCTCTTGCTGCTGGGGAGCTGCAGCAGCTCTAATGTATGTGTAGTAGATATTGTGTCTGTGAAAGCAAAACCAGCCCTGGAAACTAAATAGTGATGGTTGAGTCCTATAAAACCTGCTTTGGAAAGTCCAGGAGAGCAAAGGAGCAAAAGGAAATCTCCCCAGTTCTGTGAATGCAGAAATGGAGACATGGGGAAGTGGTTTTCCTAAAACCATCCAGGGGTGGTCTGCAGGTTGGGGACAGAAATGGGATTGTCAGCTCTGTATCGAAGCACTTTTACTATCGACATCCCTGATTTTTGTTGTGAAAAGAAAGTTAATACTTATGCTGAACTTGCCAAAAATCAAATACTTGTTACAGCAAGATGCACGTCCAACGGGATTTTTATATCTTTGCAACCTTTACTGGTATCTTTCAGAACTCAGATCTAACCGGAGACATTTAGTAAGATGCAAAGGTCATTTAAACAAGGCTGCTGCTGACTTGCAGTTACTCTGAGCAATTTTACATTCTTAGTTAGGAGGGGTGGGGTGGGGGTGGTGATGGGGAAGACACTCAGGGACTTGAAAATCACTATTTCCAGCCTTTTCAGGACTGCAAGCAAAAACCGTCTGTTTTATGTAAGCTAAAAATGCCTCCATTCTCTTCTGTTTAAGCTGAAAATTCATCTTTAGACTAGAGAGACCGAGATACCAAAGTTTCAAGATTAAATACTAAATTCAAAGGTAAAAAAACCCCACAGTTAATTTTTGAGAATCGGGCACGGAAGTCCCGAGAATCAGATAAAAATGCTGCAGTTAGGAGAAAAGAAAATAACAACATTTTTCTGAAAGCAGGACTTTTTTTGAAAATGTACCGATGCTCATGGGGATATTTAGAATGTCTCCAGACATAATATAGGTAGAGTAGGAGTGAAATAGTCGGAAATTCACAGAAAGATTCAAGGCTACATAATAAAACAAAGGCAGGTCACATGGATGTTCACTTCTTGTAGGTGGAACCAGTGCTCCTTTCATTTCTGTTTTAATAGTGGAAGGAGCACTTGGGCTGTGCTTATTTACAGTCGTTGATCCTTAACTCCCATCCATATTCTCTGTATTTACACATGCATTCTCCCTCATAATGCGGCATAGCGATTTTCTTTGTCCTTTAACAACTTGTTTCCTCTTCAGTCATGCCTTCATTCACTTCCTTTTGGCTCTTTCTATTAACTCTAGCCTATTCTAATTCCTGCTTGTTGCTGCTTTTTTCTCTGTCTTTCCTTTTCTCCCCAGCCCTTAATTCCTCCCATCATTCTGTTCCTCCTTTCTTCTTGTCTCCTGCCAGTGGCTGAGATGGTTTTGAGTGACCAAGATGTGGGAATATTGCATGATGCATGTGGAATGGAGCAGTGCACTGAGAAAGTTATCCCCAGAAGTCAGTACTCCTTTCAGATTTTCCCACTGCTGGCAAACAGCTGCCTTCATGCGCTAGGAAGCCCTAGGAATATGCCCTCAAAACATGGGGTTCCCTGTGGCACAATCCGTGGAAGCCCTTCTGGAAGTAGAAGCTGTGCAGCTGGAGAGGGCATGAAGCAGTAATGTGCACTTGTGTCACGAGGAAACTGAAATATGAACCAAACTCCTTAACCCAGCACCTTATACCTCTGCTTGAGTAACTTGATTTAGTAAGTTAAAATGTCAGTGCTGTGGCTGTAGCGCTGCTGTTTCCTTTCCCTGCCTTCTCGACGACGACACTCCAGGTTTTTTAGAAACATCCCCCAAAAGAGGGAAAGATCACAAAAAACCACGCTCTTAATTGCACACAGTTTTTAATATTCCTGGGATCTGTTTTGAAGGGCGCATTTGACAGAGAGAAACCCAGCAGCCCCACACTGAATCCTTTGTCCTTCCTGCGGGGTGAAACAGTAGATAGCTTACTGTAAGTGTGGCTGCCTGCCAACCCGTGGCGCAGATTCTTTTTTTAATACTGTAAACTGGCAAGAAATCAAGAATTGCCGTTCTTCCTTTTATTTACTTTCCCTTCTGTATTAAAGAGCTCAGTAAATAAGAGAAAGTTAAATGTTGAGTGAGGGTTTCATACTGATTAATCATTAAATAGCAAAGAATTATCGGGTTGGGGGGGGGCGGGATTTACCCCCTTTTTTCCGTTTCTCTTTGGTTGAAACTGGAAATATCAGTTGCTTCATCTGGAATAGATTATCACAGGGAAAAGTCTGTGCAGTTTGAAATGAGGACAGAGCAGAATGCATCCATCATGCATAGTTTAAAATAATCTGCAAGACTGCTTCTGATTTGATCCTTAGATGTACTTCCTCCCGATTTTCTTCAAAACTTGTGTTAATAATGAGTACTCTGTCTCTAGAAAAGGCTTTTTTGTAGAGTGTGCCCCCAGCCTCTGCTTGTAAGTATTTTCTTATTTGAACAACTAAGCTTCCTGAAATAGCTGCTGAGTTTTTTGTTTTGCTGTTATATTTAAAAGTGGTAGAGGGGTGTGGAGTTCCTTCTGCTGCTTCTCAAATCCAAGGCATGCCTTGCAAGCTACTTTGCTTTCACGCTAGAAAGGGAATCGGCATTGCTGCTTTTCTCATGATTGTGTTGCTAAATTATAGCCAAAATTATCCCCAAGCAAAAAAAAAAAGATGTTGGTATTGATAATAGTGCACATTTGAATGATTTATCTTGAGAGAAATGTATTTCTGTGTGCATGATGCAGGAGGCCAAATTAAATTTAAAAAATTGCTGTTGCTGTTAAATACAGAGCTAATGTGAAAAATTAGCCTACAACAGATTGTTTTAAATCCCAAAGCGCACTGTGGTTCATTCGGAGGTCAATCTTGCTTAAAACATATTAAAAATTTAATAATATCAATGTATATCTGTTGCTGACTTGATGAACCTACCATATAGGTCACGTATGTACAGCTTTATTAAAGGCATTGTTGAAAGAAAACATGGATTCATGTTTTGTTTCTTTTATACTTCTTGGCTAATTGGAAGTTAAGGTTTCTGGAAATGATAAGGAATAGTTGTGCTTTAAAAGCAGTGGACTGTGACTGAAGAAATCTGGATTTGATCTGCCAGATTTCTTGAAATAACTGGCTCAAGTCACTAGTTATTTTGGAGGTTTTCTTTTGTTTGTTTGTTTTTTTCCCTCTGAGTTCTTCATCTGTAAAATGGAGATAATCCTGTTCCCTTACCAGATGGCAGTATGTTATAGATAAATTAATGAATGTTTGTGGGACAAAGCAGTAGCATTTAATGGGTTCAGCATAAGTATTCACATTAATGATTCATGTTAAAGAATGATTGAAAAACTGCATCAGCTCGAAAGTTGAGAGTGTGCTGCCCCACAGGCAGAGGCTTAGTTTCCAATCTGCAATGCCCAAATGGGGGACACAAGAAATATTTATTCAGGAAATTTAGTAGTTTACAAGTTTCCTTCCTTTGGTTCCTTCCTTCCTTTAGCTAGAAAGAATTTTTTTTTTTCAAACTCTGCTGGACAAGTCTGATCTTCTGAGGTAAATTCTCTTTGAATGTAAAAGGAAAAGGCATATTTTTGTGGACGTTTGTGCAGGTAACTTGCCACAAAAATTAATGCGNGTTGCAGTGCCATTAGCCTCCTGTGACCCGGTGTCTCAGCAAATCCTTCTGTGGCTGTGAAGAATTTGTTTTAGTTTGAGCAAATTCATCTTCATTAGAGCCATTTTGAGGGAAACTGTTCTCTATACCCACGGTGCCATCTTCCTAATTCTAGGTGGCTGGACCTACTGCTGGTATTTGAATCATTATGCCAGTCTTGAGTAACGTCCCATCTGGCAGTGGGAAATTCAAAAATAAAATTAATTCAGTTTCCTTATATCATATGGTTGTGAAACCCTTCCTTAACAAACTTTCACACAGAAACAGAAGTTTTATTCTTGTGGTAATCATGTTCATAAAAAAAATGTTTTGGTGTGCTTAGTGCAAAATAACATTTCAGCTTCTGGAGGACAACCACAAAACCTTTTAAAAAATAAATGTTGGCAGACACATAGGCAAAGGAAATCTATCAAAGTTTGTTGATGTTTGTCTGCAGTGCAGACCAGTTAACAAATTCTTTCCCTATGCAAACGAGCAGCATCTCATCACAACACTTCAAAATCTTTAAATAACTTAAAGGCTCTTTTCTTTGATGTGAAGTTCACTTTGCAACACCTTAGTGCCGGGGATGGTAGTTAGTTATTATCTTTATTACAGGTGTGGCCTTATTTAAATATCTGCATTAAATGTCTCCTCTATGGCACACTGATACTGCTTGAGCATTGCGTACCTGTTGTACGTGAGCTGCCTTCAGCTGGGGCGTGTTCAAAGTGAAGAATAGAAAATGTTTTACCATCCTTCAGATCCTAAATGGAGGTCTGCTGAAATGTCACTGGAAAAGTTGGAAGAGTCTGGGCCTAGCTTAGGGAAAAAAGTAAACAAAATAGGATTTTTAGGTGAGGCGCAAATAGGATTTGCCTGTACAAGAAGAAAAATGAGACCTGCTAGTTTAGACCAGCAGGTTGCCTCTTGCCAAAGTCCAGATGACAATCACTAGAAGTGATTTGGTCTGAGTCTTTTGGGGTGAAAATTCCTGTTTCAGTTGTGACTGCGGGGTGGTTTTGGGGGGAGGGATTGCTCAATCATAGAGTCATAGAATGGTTTGGGTTGGAAGCAGCCTTAAAGATCATCTAGTTTCCTGCCATGAGCAGGGACACCGTTCACTGACCATGTTGCTCAAAGCCCCATCCCACCTGGCCGTGAACACTGCCAGATATGGGGCATCCACAGCTCTCTGGGCAGCCTGTGCCTGTGCTTCACCATACTCAGAGTAAAGATTTTTTCCCTGATATATCATCATGCCTGTCTAATTGGATTCTAAACAAATACACAGGAGAGCTTTCTAGTTTCTTTGGAAAAATGATCAGAGGAAGGAATATCAATGTGTCTGATAGATGAATGCTCTGCAGCAATACCTGCTGCCCATTACTGAGGTCTGAGGTCCAGCCACTGCCTCTGCTTTATGGTGTTCACAGACCTTTCATAGACTTGACATGCATTAGCTATTGGATAAAATGTGAACCCTAAGTGAAAGGATGTACTGCTAAGATAACCTTTTATTCCTACATATGGGAAGGATTTAAAACCTGTTCCCAGCATTTTTATTTATTTTTTTTCTTAGAGCAAATGTAAAAAGTTTTCCAATTAACTTGACAGTTTTGGGGGGGGTCTTACTCTGAAGTTTCCATTCTCCTTGTACATTGCTTACGAAGAATAAGCGCATGATTTTTTGGCTGTGGATGCCTGCTGATGGAATTTAATGCTGTTTAACTGAGATAATAAAAGGGTAAGATAATTTTGTGATTTGTTAAGTACCATTTCATCTTTTGTACAGTGACTGTGGTCCCTGGGGTTGAAAAACAGTGATTGTTACAGTTCTTTTACCATCTGGCACTGTGACAAGAATACCCGATCTTATGTTGCTCTACATGATGAAAAAATAGATAAATAAATAGGATTTATGAGTTTTCTTTACAAGGGTTTTCCACAGGGCAATTGATTTTATTTTAGTCTGTACAAGAGAGACCAAGAGAAGAAAAAAAAGATTGTATTTCTCTCTTACTTTCCCAGGTCTGGTGTAAATAAAAGAAGACTGATATGTACTTACAGATCTTTAAAATGCCTTAACAGTATTTCTTTGGCTTTCTGAAGAGAAGATTCTGTTAGTTCTGAAGAAGGATTTTTTTTTTTTTCAGTAATTTTGAATGCCCTTGGGCCCTCTTACACAGAACTCCGTAATTCTTCATGACAAGCACCTTGCACAAGGCTTTTTGGGGTGGGAACCTTTCTTTTTAATTAGGTTGCAGATAAAGTTTCAGCTCAGTCATGTTAATGGTGGAAGTTTCTTTACTGACTTTTCCCATCAATTGTATACTTTGTGTCAAGGTCAAAAGTATCACTATTCTTCAAAAATGATCCTGTAACCTTTTGTTTAAGGAAGCAGTAGTCTCCTTTGGAAGAGGCTTATACAAAAGAATAAGTTGGTAGAATCAGGAATTCAAGATCAATCAAAAAGCTTTTTGTACATGTGAAGACATTCCATTTAATGCTAAGTTGATATTTTCCACTTTCTGTGATTAGGCAAATGCAAAATTAAGTAACAGAAGTCAAGATCAGACACATTTTGAAGGTTTGTTTGTTTTTAAAGTGTATTCCTCTTTTTAGAAGAATATACTTCAGGTAAATATTAGATCTGTCTGTAAACTGGAAAATCAACTTCTCATCTTACTTAAAAGGGGCCTTTGTAGTAAAGGCAATATAATAGCATTAAAATAGTGTTTTCCAGAAGGAGAAATGCAATGTCATGGTATATTTAACTACTTTGTAAGAACCAAGCTGTTGTGATGAGAAAATTTCAATAAAGTTTCTAATATTAAAATATATTTTGCAAGTCTATAACCTTCTTTGGCATTTATCATGTGGAATTATATACTGGTTGCCTTCTTGAAAGAAGGCTTAGAACTGTGTCTTTAATAATTTTCAAAATATGAATATAATTATAGGTTTCTCATTATAACAAAGGTACCAGTTGTGGTTGTTTTAGTGTAGAGATGGTTAAAAGCTGCTATAATGGTCATCACAGATCAGCGTGTATGTATATTAACGAGGTAAAGAGTAGCTGTTTGTTGCATGAAAGATAACCCAAGTAAAAATTGCTTAGATATGTACAGGTGGAAGTTTCCTCATGTCCATAGCTTTATGCCTAAAGGCCTAATTCTGTAGTTGTACTCTGGGAGCACTGAGCAGAGTGGGCTGTAACCGAGAAGATGCTTCAGGACCAATCCTGTAGCAAGACCCAGCTCAGCCTCGGTCACCCTTTGGGGCATGGCACGTCCTGAAGGGCAGCTGCTGGATGCGGGAGGGTAACTGGTTCAGGAGAGTGGTCAGACTTGCAGGGCAAGGTTGTGCTTCGTGGGGCACAGGTGTATGTGCATGAGCGTTTTGGTGTGGGTTAGGAGTGTTCTTCTGAAGCAAGTCCGCTCATTGTCCCCGCTTCCTGTCGACGTGCGCGCCTTGCCGCGCGGGCGGGTTTCGTTTTGGGTGCTGCTAAACCAGAAGACGTTTCCACCTGGGAATACCCATTCAGTCAGCAGGACCAGTCTGGTTCTGGCTGAAAGTGAAACCATCCGATCGAGGTGTGGACACTTGTCCTCGAGATCAACCCCTGCGGAGCTGCGCTACGGGCTGTTGTTGCAGCCTGGCTGCTGTCACTGTCCCTGTCTCGGCCAGGGACTAGCAGCAGGTGCCTAGGGAAGACAGTAAAAGTGCAAGCACGTAGTAGTGCTTTTCCAATGTATTTTCCCAGCTTTCAGCAATCTGCATCTCACAAACTTCCTGAAGCAGAGATGGTATCTTTGGTTTAATAGCCTGTGATAGATTTTTCTTCCATTAGTTTGTCTTATTGTTTGTAAAACCATGTGCATTTTTATCATCCACAATATCCTGTGCAATGAGTCCTAAGGTAGAATAATGTATGTGTTAAGAAGTACCGTTTTTTGTTTATTTTGAATTTGCTGCCTGATAATTTCATTTGATGCTCCTTTGTTCTTATCTTGTAAGAGACAAATGATTTCCTTATCCACTGCCTTTATGGTGTTCCATTTATCACGGATCTCTTTGATACTACCTTGACTGTTTTTCTTCCAGGCTGGAAAATCTATGTCTATTTAGTTCCTTGATCAGAACCCATTTCATACCTTTGATCATCCTTGTTCTCCTCTCTGCCTTCCCTTGTTCTGTTGTGTCTTTCTGAAACTGGAGGACTGCATGCAAGCTACATAACTTATTCAGTGTGCAGCATCTGTTGTTTAAATGCTGGCTTGAGGGTGTGTTCTGTGGTGGTCTACGTTTCCCATAATTTTTAACAGTATTTGCTTTTTTTTGACTGCTGCTGAAACTAAATCGTCATTTTTTTGTAAATGTGTTTCTGTTGAACGCAAGATCCTTCCCTGTAGTGGTAAAAGCTCACCCAGAGCCTTTATTGTATTCATAGGGTTGGGGTTGTTTTCCTCCCCGCCCGTCCTCCCCACCATTCCCTACAATTCTTTATACCTGCCAACACTGAGCTTTGTCTTCAATTGTACACTTTAGTCCTTTGCTATGTAAGATCAGTTGCAGTTCTCTCAGTAGGTCTCCATTTGTATTGCTATGAACAACTTGGTATCAGTAGGGTACTCTCCCTGCACACCATTCCTCCCTCTTTTCCAACCCATTTATCCAGCTGTGTCCTACAAAACTCCTGTGGAACACTGGTAGCGACCTATTTTCATAAAGAAACTGAATGTTTAATACCATCTTTTCATTCCCATCTTTTACCAAATTACGTATTTGTTTGGAGATCAAACGAGTGGATTGATCCGGTCATGTTTGTCCTCATATACAGCAATTCTCTAGCAATGCTAATGGATTTGTGAGGCAATGGTTCAAACGCCATGTGGACTCTTCCTCAGCATGTGATAACTAGCTCTCTGTTCTTTGTAACAGTTCCTATCAATTTGCTCAATGTGTACGTCAAATTAATTGTTTTGTGGTTTTCCGGATCCTCCTGAGAGGCCTGTTAGGAGATTGGCAATGTGTTTGCTATCTCACACTTCTCTGGTACAGAGATGGGTCTAAATAAGATTAACATGAGCAGTAATAGCTCAGCTGTGTGTACGTGAGTTCCTGCAAAAGTTGAGGGAGCACCGTCTCACACTTGTGATCTGTTACTATTTCTTTTGCCCACATTCAGGCTGATTCTCAACCCCTAGGCAAAAAAACCTACTCCAGTCAGGGGACCACCTACCTAGCTTCTTCCATAGCAAGCACAGAGGGAAAACATATTTTAATTTTGTTGCTGTGGGGTTTTTTTTTGTTTGATTTGGTTTAGTTCTGTTTCTTCTTCAGCCTTTTTAGCTCTATGAGGATTTATAGGCAGATCTGTGCCAGGGTTTCTTTTCAGACAGAAATAGATTATCCAAAGACAGAAGGGAGAGACTTTTCTCCTTTGGGACAGTCCATCAGCTTCCTGTTCCCCTTAACCCCAGGCAGCAAGAAGGGACCAATGCAAAACTCAAGTCCTTGAGTGAACCTCCTTCAGTGATGCACTGGTGAGGTGGAGGAACTTGATAAACTTTCGAATTGTGTGGGCATTTTTTGTTATTCATTGCTGTTTATTTTGAGTGGGTTGTTTGGGTTTTTTGTTTTTTTGTTTTTCTGTTTTGTTTTTTTTTTCTGATGGTTGTGCTTGATTGGCTTTTTGGGGTGCTTTTGTTGTTTTTGTTTTGTTTTAATTCTCTTTAACATTTCCCCTAAAGACAGCTAGGAAACTAAACATGGCAGTTATCTTAGTGCAACTTTATGATTTCATAATTACAGTCACAATGGCAGGAAATGCAGAAGTTTAGGTTTCAGTAGCAATATTGGCCACATATGGACTGTTTTAACTTCCTGCCTTTCATAATCAATTCTTATTTATGTACTTTGTGACCTACATTAAGAACTAAGAGTCTGGCAAAATGTGATGATTTTTATCCTAATGATGCTTCTGCGAAGTTGTGGGGAAAAGAAATTTTTTGGTTAAGAATTCAAGCACGAGAAGTTTGAGGGATTTGTTCTATTTTGTGTATGAAGCTGATGGAACTTTGGAGTGAAGGAGGACTTCTGAGTCCCACCCCGAGGTTCACATGCTTGGTTTTGTTTCCAGTAATATTTAGTGACTTTGCTGAGATTCTCCGTAAGAAACTTCCCTGTAAGCAAGGGAGAGTGAAGAGGAGAATAAAGGTGTTTGGATTATGAATGACTCTCCAAGGAGACCTGAAGGTTGAAGAAAGGGTGGATACTGTGAATTCCCTGGCAGACAAGGGGATGGGCATGTCTTGAGAGAGGTTGAAATTATCCGTGGGGAGACAGCAGGTTACTTACAGATAACTGTGGAGCCCTGTCAAGGGGACCAGGTAAATATGTGCTGCTCTGTTATACACAAGGTCATTTCAAACTGTGCTGGTAAGTTAGAGATCATACACTGCAGGAAAGCAGGATAGGAAACCCCTTAACACACCCTGTGTGTTAAAGCAGCAGGCATGGACAAAAAAAGAGGGAGGGGTTTGAAGCACATTTTTGGTTCTGTTTTCAGCTAGCTCATTTAGAGGAGGCCTGTTGGGAATCTGTGTGATGGGAATTTGAGTTGTATTTCCCATCACTAACAGCTGACAGGGCTGAAGAACCTGAAAGCAGAGTTTTGTGACAAACCTAGAGCTGAAGAGTGAGGCAGAGGATCAGTTGAAGACTGGCTTTGAGACTGAAACCTTCAGAGTTCAGAGGCTATGCAAGAGCTGAGGTTAACTTCACCAACACCACTTGAATTTGTGAGGGTTGGACACAAGAGCCAACAACTGAAGGAACTGAAGTTGCAGGTTGCAGACCAAGGATGTTGGCAGATACTTATGAGGAGGGTGTTTGTGCAATGGGAATGAGGCATGAATGTATTCATCAGCCTAGACAAGAGAAGTGCTGGTCCTTCAGGAGGTGCTTGCAGATGTGCACAGCTATTTGAAGTCTCAGAAATTAATTGAACATTCTAATTTTTGTTTAGTTAATAGGTAATTTCTGCACTGTGTCAGTGTCAATGGTTAATTACTTGCACATTTCATTAGGAAAGCAAAAGGAGATTGTGCCTGGTCCTTGGCATGGTCTGGTTGGTGTTGGCTGTCATGCTGTGCTGAAGTCAGTATTGCTCTTCTGCCATAATGTATTGTTAATACTGCATATGGGTCTGCTGTGGCTGGGATATTCAAGTCACTGTGGGTTTCTTTTTTTTTTTTTTTAAATTTTTTTACCGTTGTCCCACAGTTGTAACTCAGCAGTGAGTATATGGTCCACAGAGCCGTTCTTCTTCTGTCTTCTGTCATTTTTAAGTAACCTCAAGTGTGGCTCCTTTATATTATGAATGGTATATATTTCCAGTTGTGATGTAATGCTTTGGCTAGTGGCTGAGATAATGAGCTGAAGGACTTGAGCTGATGATCTCATCTTTCAGCCTGCCAGACTGAATTTTTTCGCTAATCACTGCTCATAATGAATACTCACTTACCTAGAATATTTCTTGGTACTTCAAAATTTTTCTTATCAAGCATGGGGTGAATTTAATAATTAAATGGGACTTTTTATTATTTGAAAGTATTTTCTTGTACCATTTTAAGGTGGATTATTTCTCTGATTTCTACTGTACTGATACCCCCCTTGATCCCTCCATAGCTTTAGAGAATCCTTGAGCAGTGAAGACCAGGCATAGTGTTTGATGAGGAAAAAAAAAAAAAGTTTTTTTTCTGAGCAGAGTTTACATCTGATTATGCAGACCCTCTCAGTGCACTAAAACTGCTATGTTTTATAAATGTAGTATTTTAGTTAAGGAAGGATCTCGTATGACATTGCTTTTCATCATTGCTGCAAAACACTGATGTTCCTCCTTGGTTGAGAGCCACAGCACACAGATTTGTTGAGTGAATGCTTATAAAACCAGAGTTTTCAGGTACTTGTGGGGGCTTTTTTGTTCATGTTTATTTTTCTGGAGTTGGCTGGATCAAATTGATTTAACTCTGCGTGTAATATGTAGATTTTTAGGTATATTAAGAGTCTGTATTCATCCCACGGGTAGATTTTTGACTAAGGCATCCAAGTTCACAATGCAGCTGCTGTGGTCTGCATCTGTAATCCACAGAAGCAGGGGGCTACTGCCAGAGGGTAATTTGGAGGTGCCTTTGTTTCTGTTCTCAGTGCACAGATAATGAAGAAGAGAGCAAATATCTTCCCTTATTTTTTAATTCTGAAGTGCTGTCATCTTTTCAGCAGTGGGGTTTGGCATCCTACCTCCAGAGAGGTTTGCTCAGTCACAGCCTAGTCTGTGTAGGATGCTGTTCTCATACTGTTGTTTTTTCTTGTTAGAGCTTTGATAATGTGACTGTCAGGTTGGCATCTCGCTCTGTTTTGTATCTACAACCAGCAGAGCTTCATTTTTGCATCTCTGTCATGTACTAATGAACTGAGTCTTGAATTCTGCTGTTGCTCCTTGAAAACTAAGTGCCAAATTTGTTTCCACACAAAGCTCCTTCACTCAAGATGTGAAGTAGATTCAGATGTGCTAGCAAATACACTTTGCAAAGTTTGTCTTTCCCTGCTTTCTGGGTAGTGATGGAAAATTTTGATTGCAAACCACTTTCTGGCTACGCAGACTTCATCCATACAGAGGTTTGGAAGAGCAATAGGGTGGCTTTTTATAATCAGTAAATAATTTCAGTAGCATATGGCACTTGGAAACTTTAAACGCTGATAAAATACAAACTTCCAAAAAGTGCCAGTATAAAGAGGGATGTTAGCTTCCAAGTAATTTTGCCCTTTCATTAGTTTAGAAATTGTAATATTCAGGAACAATGTCTCTACTGATTCTGTGTTACAGATTGCTTTGTTTGTGGCATACTCTACAAACCTGGCCATGTGACATTTGTGGTGGGACTGGACTTCTCTAATTTTGCTGCTCTTTCTAAAAATGAACATTGAAAACACATTAAAGGAGTGTGCAAATAGCCTTGCTGTTATCAAGTGACAGGTCTGGTGGCAGTCTGTGTTGCTTTTAGAACTGACTGGGGAGAGGATGACATGGTTTAAGCTCAGTTGTTTAAGGTGTTGTTAGAAGAGCTGGGCTACAGAACACAGAAAGATTCTTTGAGAATTGGGTTGTTGATCCATATCAGGGGCTACATCCTCCATGCTGCTTTACTACTTCATTGAAAACCAAGTGCTGATCTTTTGGGATATAGCACGTTGCCTATTTTTACCTCCTTACACATAAGCTACTTATATTTGTTTTAGCTAAATTAGCAGATGAGTTTAGCCTGCCCTTTGTAGTCACCCACCACCTAGACGTACTCCCAATTAATTGAGAAATGCAAGGCTGGAGTAATTCTCTCCTTACGCTGCTTGCGCTTCTGACTGATTACATTTCTGTAATTATTTACAATTATATGAAAATTAAACCGTGTGAGAGGCCTAATCTCACGAAATATAGTCAGTACACTAGACCCAGGAACCAGCCATAAGGCAGTTATTCAGCTCTTGGATGAAGAACTGTGATTTCTCTTCCTAGATCTCAGTACCGGGGGTAGGAATGATTATGGCATAATGAAAGTGCAAAAGTTTGCCTCTTGGCTTGTAGCTGATGAGGTTTTAATGTACCTCTTTGATAGGCAGAGGAACAGAAAGCTTTATAATTTTGACACTGGATTTATATCAGATTTTATAAAAGAGATGGTAGGACAGGTTTGCCTCTTGTAGGAGAGAACTGGTCTTGGTTACTTGAAAGGTCTCTCCCTTTGCATTTTCTGTTTCTGGCTAGAGGAGAGAGTTGACCTGCCTGTGTGAGGGAAGTTGGTGTTGTCAACAGAGAGGGCCTGTGAGAGGGGAGCTCTTCTTTTGCAAAGAAAAATGGAAGTTTTTCCACAATTCCCTGTCTGCTCCATATTAATATACATTTGATATAATTTTCATAAGTTTGTGGGGGAAAATTATTTTTTCAAATATTTATAAAGGCCATTTGCCATTTAATTATCCAGATATTCAGCTTACATTAGTTTGTAACTCACAGTCGCAATAAATACTCAGTCAAGAAAGATTTGCCAGTGCAGAGGAGTGCTAAAAAATATCTGAGCCAGGTAATAGCCAGTGGAAATAAAGCTTAACTGCACCTTATTTTAAATAACACAGAGTCTGAGACTTTTAAAATATGCTATCTTATTTATTTTCCAAGGATTTGTATTTGCTCCTGGATTTTCTTCTCTTATAGGTCATTGAAAGTTCCTTAGAAGTGTTTTTAGGTTTGCTATGCTTAATTCAGATATAAATCTCAGTGGGGAAAAAGGGTGCTTCTACCATAATAGTGATATCCCCCACAAATGGAATTTACTTTATTCATCAGTTTGTTATACTTCAAAAATTCACTTTTATTTCATTTACAGGGATCAATTAGGAGCTGAATTTTTTCTTGAAATAAAGAAAAAAATAAAAATTTTTGCGTGCTCCTAGGTGTCACTTTGTTTGCTTATGTTATGTGTATCCTTATATATTCATACATATTTTATAGTGATTTAGGTAATTTCATAATAAAAGATAAAGACACATTTCAAATTATATAAAACTTAAAATGATATAAATAAGTAATGCACTTAAGAGTAATGAGTAAACAGTTGTATTTGTCAAGTAAAGGGAGGGTATATGATGTGGAACTGCTGTGTATGTAAAAGATATTTTAAAACTTTCACATAGCATTTGCACTGTTTCGATTTCAGTAGAAGGTCAAATGAGTTTTAAAAGAAAAAGTTCATAGTATTTACCAAAATGTTGATCTTTCTAATGGGATGAATTTGTGTAGTTTGTAAGACCCATTCTTTGTTCCACTGAATGTTGCATTTAAAAGGATAAAATGCAAATGCATAAAGAAAGTACACAGTGAAAATGGTAGGAAATATTGCTATTTGGGTAAACTAAGAAAATATTTGCATTCTCCACTTGCCAAACATCACTCTTTTACCAAAAAAAGATGAAAACATACTATCTGAGTCATTGTACTGCAGTTGCTAATACAACATTTTCCGTTAAAAGTGTTTAACAGTGAATGTAGGAGCTATGAAAGATTTTACCAAGAAAAGAACATCACATAAGGGTTAATGAGATTATGGATAAAAAGTTAGTTCGTAATGCTCTTTATATAATAGAGATACCCTTTGATATGACAAAAAAATAACTGAAAGTTAATCTTGAACTTCATCTGAATAAAAATGCAGCTTTGCTCCTTATCACTTCGGTAAAAGCTTTTTAACAGAATCCAAATTCTTTTTTTTTTTTCCTTCATGTAGCAGAGGAAGCTTAGGATATGCTTGGGGACTCAATTTTTCATGGCAAAAGCTAAAGTTGAAATAAATATTTTGAAAAAAATGAAGAACCATCCAACATTCTTGGGTTATGTGTGAGATGTTTTAGGGTATAATGGTTTGTTTTGAGTTCAGGTTTTGCTGGGTAGCCGAGCCTTGTCTCTTCCAAGTCATATTCGCTCGTACTTACTGACTGTGATGAAAGACACAAAAGCTCAGTATGCTTCCACATGAGAACTTGCTGGCAAAATAAGAGCAGTCTTTGGCCAGAATCTGAGCCCCAGCTGTTAAGTCATATCTAAACTCATTGGGGGAAAAAAATGGAGGTCAGTTTTCAAAATACAACGAACCCATAAGTAAGCTTATTAGTTACTTGTATTTTTACCTTTTGAAGTACGCACACGTTTTTGGGAGGATTGGCTTCTTAGGAGCTCCTCTTCAAACTTACTCCACAATATAAAGATGTAGAAAGGCATTTATTGTGTTTTATGGCTGTATCACTTGCAGAAAACCCACAGAGATAAAATACCAACCCAGAGTAATGTTTTCATGTCATTTGGTCCCCACATGTATGTAGACATACAGATACTGCTGTTTTTCTGGCTAGTATTTCTAATGTGGTTTTCAAAATAGAATATAAATACTGGAGTATTTTAATTTTTCATGCTGTTTCCTGTGTCTAATCCCATGGGATGTGACATAGAACTGCTACTAAAGTTTGTTTGTTTTTGTAGGCTTTGGGGGGGGCAGAGGAGAAGGTTAGGTGGGGGTTAGTTGCATTTCCTTAAAGCATTGTTAACTATGTGTTTAACTGTTGGAACTGGGCCAAGAAATTCCACCTCATAATTACATTTGTGGTTTAGTGGCAGAACATAATACCACTGCCTTTAATAGCAGATAGGGGAGAAAACACGTAACAACCCCCTTTCCAGTTTGTGAAGCACAGGCCTCAGGGATAAAGACCTGGTTTTGGATACAAAAATCACACTCCTAAATTTATTTTCGGTGCTTAAGGGAGATAATAGAACAAATGGTTGATCAATAAAGTAATTTTATGAAAGTTTGTTTGACATATCTTAATTCTGGGTTATGCAGTAATATATTGGATTAATAATGACGAGAAGGAGGCTGTGTTGCAGTAGGTCAAGTTGTTGACTTTCAGATTAGTTCTCTTCTGTTTAGACAAAAAAATAACATCATTACAAACACTAGGAAATGTATGTTCAGAGTAGTACTCCTGAAGCCCTGATACTAATACTATATATAATATTAGTATCCTTTATTTCTTTGCATTCAATACCTGGATGTGGTAATTCATGATACTCTGTGTCTCTAGCTTAGCAGCTGTAGGACACACAGAACATCAAGCCACCAAAAGGACTTTTCCTGCATTTAATGTGTTAGCAGCTGCCATGCCACATTCGGTAGTAGCCTCCCAGCTGATGTGCCAGAGGGGGAACTTCCAGAGATGTTGTGATGTCTCTCACATGCAAGTCAGATTACTTCCCTGGCATGTTCTGGAGCCAGCAAAGATAATGCATTCGTAGTAGAATAGAGAGAGCTGTACCAAATCAAGAAGTTAAATAATCCCCTATATATATTGTTGTATGTATATATTGGTTGCACAAGTCAAATATTTGTGGATGGAACAGTTCCATCCATGGGAATCCGAGGGAATTAGTAGCCATTCCTAATTCTACAAACCAAAACCTACAAATGAGAATGGGTCTTTCTGTCCCAGTGTGTTCCTGCTGCAAGAGCCCAAGATATGCAGCAGGAGCCCAGTGCTGATGAAAAGAGCAGATGATGAGTTCTGCACACAGATTTATTTTACTGGGCTTGTCTGATGAGCTCTTGTCAGGTAGGACAGTTCCCTCTTCTGTCCAGGCATTAGAAAGTATCCATTAGGTATTTTTAAAGTGCCTATTAGAAACTAAGTTTGCAGGGGCCTGTGCTAACTTTATTTCTATTAACGTGTGATTAAACAAATCATTTTTCATGTAGGTCTCTATCAGAATTAATGAAAAAAGAACAGTGAACTTAATGCTATCCTATATCTGTTAATGTTTTTAGGATTATGTTGTGTTCACACCTTAGGCAGGTCTTTACCTTTGAGTTGCTACAGCAACAGTCTTTATTACAGGGGTATCCAAGGATGGATTCTTAGGATCTAGATTTTCAAGATATCCAGACGCCTGCAGATGACAAGTCGTGGTCAAATTTTTTTAAGGTATATAAGCAGAGTGGATGGGCTTATGAGTGGTTAGGTCTAGCCCACTTAGACTTTTTTATTCCCTATATATGCATTTTAAGGTACAGAAAAAACTTGAAAATCCAGCCATAGAGGCCACAGGGAAGCACATTAAACTTTCCAGCCAATGTTTGTTACATACTCTACTTTTAACAGGGAGCGGTCAGTCTTTGTACCTCCTGAACTGTTTGGCCTTGCTTTGGGAGATGGGCTAGAATGTTCCCTCTCCATGTGAAATGTATTTTTATTACAACAGTGTGAATTTATTTGGGAAAGCACAAGTCACTGTTGGATTTGAGGCATAGTTTACCCCAATCTGGGCTTAATTCAGCATGTAATTAAGCACACTTTTAACTTTAAGCATATGAATAGTTCTAATTAAATTAATGGGTCTCAGTGCAGTTGCGTGATTCTGCCTGCCTGAAACAGACTGTGGGATTAGGACCTTCATTTAAAGATTGCGCTTTACGGGGTGCCAGAGTTCATCCCTGCTCTTACTAGAAACGTTAGACTATTGTAACATCTGACAACCAATATTCCTGTTAAAGAAAAAATAAAGAAAAAGATAAATGCCAGTTTTTTGTAGCTTTTCTGAAGAATTTTACCTATTGGTTTATACAGAGGGTTGGGAAAGCAGTGCTGATAAGTAATAACGAATGTGGTTTTGTGGTTTCCAGTCTGCCACATCAATGCTCTGCAAAGGAGTTCGGTTTGTAGCAGGCGCTGCATATTGTGAGCTGTTTCTGAGGCAATATTTAAATGTGCTTCCCTGGCAGCATAGAAATATAAATAAACATGTGGTGTTAACTTGTAATATTATTAATCTGAGTGAACTTCAAAAGTAGCTTACCAAAACTGCAGCGTTATTTTTGTTGGATTTAAATGGAGATGTGCTGTACAGATAGCAAGGTTTTATCAATCGCACAATGAAACCAAAGTGGAAACAGTGTTTGAAAAAGCCTTGTAGAGTTTTGTAGTGATGTGCTAATCCATTCAGATTTTATTGTTAGCATCTGTACTGAGTGATTGGAAGAATTACCACATTAGGGACCCTTGAGACAAGTATTATTTACATTTGTGTCAATGAATTTGATAAATGCATTTTGAAATTTAGGGAATCGTCTGGTTAAGCTATTAATAAAAGTTAAATAATATTAAATGTGAGAATATGATATTACTGCTTATCCTTGTTATTGCTATTGTTATTGTTGTTGTTGTTATTAGCATCATAATTGTTATTAACATTATTGCTATTATTGTTATTATTAAGATAATATTCCAGATAAACATCCCCATGTTTAGCTACAGCTTCTGCATTTATTAAATGGTAATGGTATTCGTGAAAAGCAAGGAAGAGTACATTATAAATTAATTAGCAGATAGATGATGTCCTTCCTCCATTTCAGCCAGCCCATAGATTCGCTGTTGACATGTCTCAAAGCTGTATCTTTGCTGCTGATGCAGTTTTCCTGGTGTGTCAGGGAGTTTGTGGCAAACTGTTCTAATGGAATTTCCCTACACATGGTGGCAGTGTGGAAGATCTCACCACACAGAAACAATACTTGCTCTATTTGCTTTTTGTTTGATAAGCCACAGTGTAAAGAAGCGGCCTTTTTTTTGTTGTTGTTTTGGGGCTGGCATTTTTGTGTTCATGCTCACTGATGAATAAGGTGCCTGTTGTTTGTGTGTATTTGTAGCATGCAAATGTAACTCTGCTGTCACACTTAAAAGAGGTTGTTTGTATGCCATTGTGATGATTTTAGTCAGCAGTGCTACCTGACCGGGTAGGTTAGGCTTGGAGTGATTTACTTCATAAACATTTTAAGTGTGTGTGTACTTCAGCCACAAGTGTATTTAAGAATTAGAGAGTACTGAAAATCACACACACAGGGTAGGATACAGAATTTCCACACCATTGTTCTGCAGAGTGGCATTGCGTTCACCACATTTGCAGTGCATTAAGAAAAGTGCTTAACTGAATAAAATTAGTTTTAAAAGCTGTCAGAAATGACCAGATATTTTTCTGTTTTTCTTTACCACTTTTGAGTGTCTTAAAGACACTATCTTGCTTACATTTTTAAATAAAGCAAGATATTCAGTGGAGAAAATGCTAATTTATGCTGTTTGTACTTTATGTAGGAAAGGGTATCTCTTTCAAAAGGTTACATTTATCAAAATCCTTACAACATGAAGGGGTTTTTGTGTTGCTGTATGGGGTGAAGACACCCCAGGAAGGGGGGACCTGAGGAGGCACCTTTGCCAGCAAACCTGTTGCAAGCTGCATATTTGGGCAGCACTAAGACGAGGGGACCTGCACCCCACCATCAGTCTTTTTGCCAGTAAAGTCATGGCTGGCCAGAAATAATTGCCTATAACACAACAGCACATGATCCAAAACCTAGATGGAGTTCATAAACAGTTAAAACAGTTACAGTGGTGTTTCTGACTTTCTTTTGGATTTTTTTTTTCTGTTACTAAAAGTCTATTGATGCAGTTGATGCATATTTTGAAAATAAGCCCTTTAATGAGAAAATGACCATGGCAAGATTGAAACACTAAAAACTTGTACTGTTCAGTAGACTTGTCCCTTTGAGAGACAGATCCTAATAAGAACTGTCCAATTAAAAAATTTTGTGCGGTTTGCAGGAAGACTGGTTTATTTCATTTTATTTTCAACAGGAAAATGAATGTATTTCTGTGGTGTGCTTTATACAAGGATGAGCAGACACATGTTCCTTTTCTCAGAAGTCTTCTTTGTGGCTTTGTGAGAGGACTGTCTGTATAACATTAGAATACAGAAAAAAAAAAAGTCTTAACAGTGAAGTTTGGTCTCAGTGCAAATATCTACAGAGTAATCATGTTTGCTGCCTACACTGTATTTCCTGTGGTTGTCTGTTAAATTATGATCTCTGTCACGTAGTTTAGAAGTACCAATTGCTTTCATATGGTAATATGGAAAAGAATCATGGTTAAATAAAATGCTTCTTTGGCACTTACTGTTGGAAATACATGATTGTGTAATTCCTAGGAAATTTGAGTTGTGTCCTTAGGTATTTTAGTTTTTTTCTGCCCTGAACATCTCAGTAACTTATTTCTCTCACAGCTCCCCTTTTAGCCCAGTTGAGATGTAGAAGTTTCCTCCTTCCACTCACCTTTGTGTTTCAGGCTAATGAACAATTGAATGTTGTGCAAATGTTTTTGCCTCCCCTCCTCTTTAAGAGTCTTTCAGGCAGAAGCTGGGACAGAAGAGCCCCAATTTCACAGAGAGAGCCTGGCCTTTCCTCCCTTTCCCCCAGAAGATCTGAGAACTGGGCTCACACTGCGGTTGAGAAGGAGCTCGGTGACCTGAACTTTTCTCTGTGCTTTCTTAAAAATACATTTCTTCTACCTCTCAGCTTCTTAGGTCTCTGCTAACCAACTATATAGCTTTGGTAGTTGTCTTCTTGAAGACTGAGAATGTTGAAAGTAGGACACACCTCACTCTTGGACAGAACCCTCTGTGTATGTGAAGGAGCAGCGCAGTTAAATACAGCTCTGAGTCGAAGATGGAGAATTACTGAAATAGGCGGCACCAACTTTGAAAATTGGTTTGTATCCTGGAATTTTCAGCTGTAGGAGTTCATCAGCCTACTGGTCTTGCCTGCTGGTGTCTTTCAACCTTTAGCCCACAGATCCAGCATCTTTGTCATCCCATAGAAAATTATTCCGTAAGCGTTTTGATTACTCTCTCCAGAGAGATTGCAGGCTTCTTCCATGAATGAGCAGATAGAAATGATGTAACAGATACTTAATTGCCTGAAAGCTTACAGAAGGTTTAGCAAACTACCGAAAATTCAACAGTGAAATAAATAACTGGAAACATTACACTTTGGTGCACCTGTTTTATTTGAACATAAATTTACTGTTTTGAAGAGTTTATGTCTATAGTTTAAATTGCAATATGTAAAACTGTTTTGTATTAAAAGCAAAACAGTACATTCTCACAAACTGGGCATGTTACACCAGAACTTTGACTAAGCAGTGATTCACAGCTATCCTCAAAAACTGTGTCATGAGAAGTTGTAAAAAAGTATCCTACAAAGTTTCATTTGGCAAGCAGAAATAGCTCTGCTACATTAAAATTTGTTTCTAAGTTCTGTCTAAAATGTATGTGTAGTGTGTTTGTAGCATATGCTGTAGTTCAACTGTATTTTTAATAGCTTTGTAACTGTTTTGCTCTCTACTTTGCCATATGAATTCTTTTCAGTTTGAAAACTGTTATGCTTGCATTCATCCCAAGAAAGGAATTATTTTGGGAAAGTTGAGAAAATCGTGTTTAGGCATTCCATGGGAAAAAAAAAAAAATCAGCTTGAATCCTTAATGGTTGTAATTGAAAGTTTCAAGGAATAAAAGAACAAAGTCTCTGGCCCTCCTGGGGTGGGATGATGTGGGCTGAAGCACAGATGTGAGTGTGGCAGAGCTCTGGTCCAGGTAAAAGGGAGGTCTCTGGATGCTGTTGTAGGACAAACCCTCACCGCAGCAGTCTTGATCTCCAGTCCTGAGAATGGGCCAAGACTAGCAAAGGAATTTTGTGTGGCATGAACTTAGGCCACCTTCTTTTGGGCTGTGAGTTGTGAGGAGAGGCTCCCTCACCACAAGGATTTCTTCTTTTGTGTGCTGCTGTACAAGGATGTAGGAAAAACCTTCCAAGAATCCAAGGAAAATCATGCCCAATGGTCAGGAATAATTAACTGCCATTGGGTTTCTTGATTTTTCTTCTCCTTTTTGAAGTTTTTTCGATGTTTTCTAAGGCCCCTCTTTTAAGACACTCTGCAGACAGGAAAAGTGATGGTAATTTCCATGGGAATTTTCCTCCTCAAGGTTCCTCTGGAAGCTGATGTCCTTCACAGCCTCCCTGGGCACCCCACTGGTGCCATGAGAACCAATGCAGGAGTACACACCACAGTTTGCCCGTGCTATTGATCAAGCTTAAGCAGAAAAGCCCAGGATAAACGCACAGATGTGAGGAGTTGCTGTGACATCTGATGGCTTTAGCTCAGCTCTGCTGTCAGCCCAATTCAATTTGATGCTTTCAGTGTACTTGGGGAGGGGGGAGTGGGAGAGAAGTGTAGCTAGCTGAAAATAGGCTGCATAGGGGAGAAGACTATTGCAGGAGTGATTGCTTTCTAAATAAAGAATTCTCGTCTCTCTTGAGAGAAATCAGGAAAAGGACCATAAAGTTCCTGTTGTCCAGCAGAAGAGAACCATCTGCTGGAGTTATGAACAGTTGGCCGTGTTTAATGGCCAGTGGTTGATGGTCTGTGCTCTAGCTGGGAGGAATTAGTTTATTCAGTGCAGGTGATTGAAAGTGTACTATAACACACCAGAAACAAGAAAGGGAAAAAAGAAAAGTGGATAAAAGCTGTTTAAAAAAATATATATAGTTCTACAAGGACAGTGTTTTTCTATTCCACTTTCTTATTATAAATTTCTCAAATTGTTAAAAGGCACTTGCACATGCCATATCATGATGTTGGTGAGTCATTTACTTCATCTTCGGAGAGAAAAACGGTGTTTTGGCACTTCCTCATTTTTTTCCTTTCTTTCTTTGTGGTTTTCCATTTCTATTCTCCAAACAGTTAGGATGAACTAAAGCATTCTCTGTTTTCCACTAGGTCTCATTTGCTACAGCTTTCTGCCTTTAAATTACTTCTGAACCACAGAATCTGGCAGGGCTCGTTGGAAGGCATTTGAGGACAACTACTTGATCTGGAGTACAGCCATGTACAATACTTGAAGGCATAGAACAAAGCAGTATAAATTGAGATTATTTTACTAAATGTTTATGGCTCTTCCAGGACAGCCAGTAGAATTACAGAAAAAAAATCTTAATTAGCGCATAGCATGTAAATACTGACTTTTTATTGCATCGAGGAATGCTTTTACCTTCTCTGTCTTAAAACAAAGGCCTGTTTAATAGCTTTTCCTTAGTTGTGTCCCTAATCTAACATTTCTTGTCTAATTGTTGGAGATCAAGTACATGTAAGGAATTGCTAACATCAGGGGCACTGAATGAATGATTTAAGGAGGACTGGGCAGGATAGGAGGTGAATCACACTACCACAATCTTGCAGCCCAGTTTAAACTCCATACTATAAAACAATTAAATGCAAATATTAATAATAATAATAGCAGCCATTTAAAATATTTTGGACCAGTTCTATCTTGATATGTACCCACAAAGCCCCACTAAATCCTGTGTGCTCCTGCTGTGCACTGCAGGTACATGCATGCAAAATCAAAGATTGTTATAGAATAGAGAAATACAAGCCATGCAAACTGTTTTGCAAGGTGTTAAGTCACATTTTTTGCCACTCACAGCCATTAAGGTTTATGGTTTTTCGTGCGACAAGCTCTGTGTGTATTCAAGAACTTTAAATATTTAGAAGCATGTTTTCAAAACTTGGCTAGTTACTTGAATGCAAATGAGAGGGATCAAGGTCTTTTGTACAGTTTTCCCCTGGCAAAAGAAAGTGCCCATGCAAATAATGTAGATCAGGTTATTCCTAGGCGGGTTCCAATTTGCTCACGTTACAGGTTAAAAATCACAAACACAAATGGAGATTAGCTTGAACCCTTGAGCTCTTTGATAAATAGACAGTGCTGCATTTTCTGTGTGTTATTTCTTGTAATAAAAGGAAGAAACTTAAGGGCATGCTAGATGTATGGAACATCTTTGATTGTAGTATTAAGATGTGTCTGTTGTATGTTTGTATTTAAAACACACTTTTGAGGTCTTAACTAACAGTGTTAGTAACTTAACACTGATTTAGTGTTTTACATTCATGATACTCATTCTATAATTTTGTGGCTTCCCTGCCATTGGTAATAATGCAATAATGAAAATGATACGCAGTGCTTGAAAGGTTAATGTTACCTGTTTGATTAAAATACAATGATTACACCTTAGAGATGGATGCTGGTTTATTTTCTGTGCTTCCTTTGTCAAGTTCACAGTCCTCCAGTTGAGGCAGTGCTGGCTTGAGAAGTGTGCCATCAGTGTACCACCCATCTAGTCTTTGTATTGTGTATTTGCCCCAAATCATATCAAATGGCTTTTGAAGGGTCTGAATACCTTCTTTGGTTGTGGCTTTAGTATACACAAAGCCACAGATACACACATGAAGCACCCAACATACTCCCAGGATCTTGTCCCAGCTTGTAAGAGTGTGTATTTGCAGGAATGTTGTCTGAAATCATGAAGATGCTTTCAATATATCCCTGTAACAGTATTTTCATTTGAGGAAGGCCAGCAATGAATGTTTCTCTTCTGTTTTCTTTGCATTGTGAGTTCCAGACAACGGCAAGCTCTGCCCTGATGGAAAATGCTAATGTAAAAGGTAAAACAACATATTGCTGATTTTAATTCACAGTCGTGCTTTTCCGCTTTAGTAACGGCATATCACATAATTCCAGTTCTCTTATACATCTTGTTAATGAGCAGAATATTTCATGGAGAAGCAGAATTTAGTTTTCTTGTGGCTAACGGGGCAGAAGTCTCTGTTGAGTTAGTATTATTTGAGCTACAGCGAGGGGTCGCAGGATAGGGAATCTCTTTGTCTCTAGTAAAGTCTGGAATGCTGATTTTCTCACTCTCTAAGAACAGGTTGAAATCTTGTGTGTCTTATTTCCTTGGGCCAAACGTGGAATTTATTTAGATCTCAGTCAGATACATAGTAACACATTCACATTCAGCAGTATGAAATTTCCCAGACTACTTTAAGTGATGCCAATTAAGTTCACAGCTACATGAGTCACCTAGAATAAAAAAGAGAGGAAAGTGACCAAAAAATCACATAGACATCTTTGCATGCTAAAGATTTAGGAGGTATGTCTGAATAAATACGTGTGGATTTTGTTAAGTTTATACTCTGAAGTGCCAGTTAAATATGTGCTGATGAAAAGCTGCTTGATTTTAAAAGGTAAACATCAAATGTAGCTATATTACACTAATATTAGAGAGAATACACTTAACATGCATCAGACTTGGTTTTATGAAACAGGAGGCAAGACAGCTAAATGCAAAATTTTCCAGAGTTGTTCCTTGTTTTGAACATGCTGTATGTATAAAGAATTCATAATAAGCACAGAAGTGGCCAGGTAAGGTTCACCTCTTATCACGGGCGCTCTGGAAAAGGCTGTAAATGTTACATGATGAGCAAGTTTAGCATAAAGAAGAAAGGTTTAACAAAAAATACCTCTTCCTTTCTGCCCTGGGTCGAAATTCAAAGTAATTCTCCTTGAGGAGAAAAAAAGGTGAGTGAAGGTGATTTCTCAAAATGATTTTTATTTTCTGTGAAAGCAGAGAGCTGTTTAAATACTGAGGAGAAACTTGGCAGTGTTCAGTTTGTTCCTGATTTCAGCAAGACTGCAAAAGAATGAGAGGGAGAGGAAGCAATAAGTGACATTACTAAATTACTAAATATTACTGTCTTGCCTGTAGTGTGATACAGTGTCAGTGCCTGGCTCAGTGTTAAGGGAATATGCTTGGAATTACTGTATCTGGTGTAGAATACTTCCCTGCAAGGTGCAGGCATACGTTTATGTGTGCTGGCAAAATATGGACGTGGGTAGAATGTAACTGTAAAGCTACAGAGAGCCGTGCACACGGGCTACTTTGCAGGCAGAAAGGGAATGAAACACATTATGAATGGAATAAAAGAAAATACATCCAAAATGCAAAAGCAGGAAAGGCCTGAGTATTTTTGTTGTCTGCTCTGACCTTGGTGAGGGCAGGATAAAAACCACATGGGATTTAGTGGATGACTATAAATGAATGCATGTGTACACACAATAAAGGTGAGAAGCAAGGAGGGGAATCAGTCTGGAGAAAGGGAACTCCAGACAGATGAGGCAGCACACACTGAAGGGCAACCCCAGCTGCATGGTCATGAGGATGGGACAGGGAGGAATGCATGAGTGGGCAGTATTGGGATGATGGACACAATATTGGAGAGGCAGGATGGAGGGGAGCCAAAAAGAGGTTTTGAAAAAATCAGGATGCTAAATATAAATAGGATTCAGACATTAACTGTGTCACTGTGATATAATTATGGCTGTTACATTGTTTTGGTCTGGAAGGACACAAATTCAGACCTTAAGGTTCCAGTTTATAGGGGCCGAGGGACAAAGCTTAAAGAAATAAATAATATGAATGGAGGCAGGAAATAACAAGACCACGAGTGATGATGTGGGTGGAGCAGGTTGCTAATGAACTAAGTAAATAAATCCAGTTCTATTTAGTTAGTTTTAAATTTAGAGTAATTTGGAAAAATTCCAAAATAAACTTTCAAGCTTTTTCTAAAACTAAACTTGTGGAGATGGTTTTTGTTGGTAGGTTGTTTTTTTTTTTGGATACTCATATTCACTGATGTGTTTTCCACATACCTGTTAAGTTAAATGTGTTATCTCAAAGTCCATTATTCATTCCATTATTCATTTTTAAGAACTGTCATTCAGATTCCATAATATGAATGTGTTTTGAAACCCTAGATAAGTTTATTAGGACAAATTCCATTTCAAATCTTGGACAATCATTGTCTTGTATTTATTGACTGGAGGGAAAAAAAAAAAAAAGAAGTGTAGAATAGCTGATTACTGCTGGTTGAAAAATGTACCGATCTAATTTTCAGGTGGTAAAAACGTACTTATAATTGAATTTAAACCTAGCCAAGGCACTTAGCAGTGCCTTACTGACTTTTTCCTCTACACAGAAAATTGAGCAAATAATGCAATCACTTATCTCTAATATTTTGCAATTGTAGCCTATGTTCTCCTTCAAATCACTGTGGTTGGTTTTTTTCCCCCCTGGATCAAATTCACAGGTGTCTTACATGCCTTTACTTGCTCTCCGCAGCTGGCATGATTTCCTTTAAAAACTTTTCCTCGTAACTGGTGGTACCGCAGACAGTTTTCTAAATCCTCAGCAGCTGCGAGGCTGCTTTGCACGGAGTGAAGTGCCCTCTCTCGGGGTGGGCTGGCTCTGCTGGATGACCCGCTCCCGCTGGGAAGCAGGAGGTTGTGAAGGGGGTGAGCGAGATCGGTGACGGCAGCAGTGGGATGCAGGCGGCTGCTGGTGGGGGAAGATCCGCAGCCTCCTCCCCAGGGAGCCTGCGGGGTCGGGGGAAGGAGCGGTGCTGCTGGTTATCCTGAGCTGTGATGGGCAGGTTAGTGATCTCGCCATGGGAAGGCTGGGAAGTGTTGCTTGCTGGTGTACTGGTTCTCTCTAGGCTGGGACAGGTGGCTGCAGGGCAGTGATTTGACCAAGTGGCCAGTGCATCGTGGTATGGTTTTTGTGCTAAAACTGACGTGTAGATTTGGGGGGCTGGAGAGTTATTACTGTTCTCTGCATTGAGGCTGCAGACGAGGTCAGAGTGTGCAGCCTCTGGGCTTCCAACCTCGGAGGGTCTGTTCCCACTTCTCCTCCTCTCAGTTCCTCTGGCAAGGAGAAAGTCCAGGAGGATTGTGGAGTTTTTGGTGGCTGCAGTGCCATGTCCCTGTATGGGAGAGCAGCTCCCAAGCCATGGGAGCAGCCTGGAAGCGATGCCTTCCCTAAACTGGCTGGGCTGCCCTGGGGGTTCCCCTCCCCAGATGGCAGCAGGTCCTCTGGGAGCAGAATGAAACTTCCACATTAGCAGGTTCTTCCAGCAGTTAAAAAAAGGGTCTGTTGGTGTGTTGATTGACTTGGCAAATGCTGCTGGGAAGCTAAAGGTGATAAGAAATGACCCCTGGGACTGCAGGACTGGATCATGGTATGAGGATTGCTCTTGGCCTTTCTGTGCAGCTGTGCCAAGCTGTGTTGTAATTCTTTACCCTCTCTCACATGAGCATCATATATTGGTTGGAAGCTTAAGACAGAGAATCTGGGGGATTATTTATTTCTTTTTTAATATAGGCTTCTAGACAAAACTCCAAAATTAGATGTGACATAATATAGCGCTGGGGGCCTCAGGCCCTCTTGTATACCAAATAATAGTTGGAAGTCAGTGTATTCTGGTAGCCTGACAAAAAAACCTTGATTATTCTGTACCAGCCTTTCCACTGATAGACTTGTGGTTTTGGTTTAGAGGTTTTCTGTTAACCTGCTGAAAACTTGAGATAAGCCTACCCGATTTGCTTGCTCTTCCTGTGACAGAGATACTTTGTCCACTAAAAGATTTGCCAAACCACTTCAGGTTTTTTGAAGTCTGATTAAATAGCCAGCACAACCATAGCAGTTACATCTTGCCTTTGAGGAGGTAGGTAGTTAAATTTCACTTTGTATCCCACTCTGTTTTAAGGCTACTGCTACTTCATCTCCCAGTCGGAATGGAGGGAAATCGTGTGAGGGGCCATGGCCTGGGAGAAGGTCCTTGTTACTGACCTTACAGAAAAAGTGGGTTGTTGCTTTTTTGTGGTTTTGTTCCTGATTAATGCCAGGTTACCTACGGCCTTTGTAAGCTCCTGTGCTGTTGTTGCAGTCTGATCTCTCCTTTTATTCCTGCTGCCCTAAGGTATATGTTTATTTAAGCAGCAAAAGGGTGGTATTTTGTTATGGCACGTGGGTGCATCCCTGTGCTAGCTCAGTTTAGCTGCCCTGAATAACAGAAATAGCAAGTATGCAGGGACATGGGAGTATCAGGCTGGCACCTAGAATGCCCCAGGGTGTTGGGGGACGTGTCCTGGCTGCCAGCCCTGGCCACTGCTGGCAATCCTGCAGAGCTGTGCCAGTGTCACTTCACTGTGTAGACGTGCAGCAAGTCTTGGTCTGATACTCCTTTTAAACCAGAGTAAACTTAAAGCACTCCTTCTCTTTGTGTAGATGTGACTCCTCTGTATATGTGAACCTCTATGGTTCCACCTTTATTGACTTTTTATCTCTTTGCACTTGTGTGCAGCTGCCAACAGACTGCTGCCCATTTTCCCATACCTGTGATGATACTTCTTCGGCATTTTGCTTAAGTTTAATCGATATGCTGGTGGGTGCATTGATTAAATACAGCCATTGGTGCCAAAACAGTGTCTCCCCTCATCCACTGAGCCTTGTTCTTTCTTTCTGAAAGAAAAATGTGCTCATGATGTTCAGCTTGGTTATGGTGCCTTGCTGCTAAGAGCCTGTGCCATGGCTGACACTACTGTAGTGATCTGATGTTCTAGCAAAAAGTATCTGGGCTGGTTTCATTTAGAGGAGGTTGCTGCAAACTGAGCTGCCTGAGGAGGGCAGGCAGCCTCAGGGCAGTATCTTTAGTGACTGCAAATTCTTTTTCAAGTCAGTTTTTACCAAGGCCACTGTTATGTTGCTGGTTTGCAAAACAACCTTTACTTCTCATTCCTTATTTTAGGAAGTTTTGCTTCTTTCACTGGTACCACTTCGGAGATGCTGTTTGATTGCATTCTGTGTTTTTTTGAATTATGCTCTTTGAGTGTGTCCTCATGCAAGAAGATGTGCATAAAAAAACACATGGAAATGCATCTCAGTGCATCGCTCACATTGCTCAGTCTGCTTGTATCATCTATGTTTAGCTTCTCTTCTACACTATCACTTCTATCCCTGAGGCAGCTGTAATTTATATCTGTTAATTATTTTTCTGCACCCTAACATCTTGAAAGAAGAGAGATTGAAAACACAGAGAAAGGTGCTAAACTGGATATGAATGAAAATATCTACTCTGCATGTCCAGAACTTAAAATGGAAGCAAATAGAAATAAGTTCTTTGGGATGTTATCTACCTCTCTTTGTGTTTCTAACTTGTTGCTGAGGCATCTGATGACATACTTTGAAAAGTGAGAATATGTAAGTGCCTGTAAATCACTGGGGCTTGACATGCGAGACTACTCATGTCTTTTGGTTTGTAAATATGATTTATATCACATTGCAGAGGATCTGAAAAGTCCTCCCTAAGCCAAAAATGAACAAACAGTTGGCATCTGCAGTTTTTCGGCACATCACTTTACTTACTAACGCTTCCAGTTTGGAATATTAAGTGTTAATGGTTTCACGTCCATGCAATGCCAGTAAACCTGCTCTTCTGCCAGTGCAAAAGACCTCAGCTCTGGGAACTTCACTGATGGGTCTTTTTTTGCTGTCTGAAAAGTATTTCTCAAAGGTGTAAATTCATGATCCTCACGTTTATTTCCCTATAACTTGTGATCTGTCCAGTAAATTGCAGCTGGCTCACAACAGGCAGCAGAGCGGGTGAGTCAGCCCATCCAAGCACTCCCTGCGAGTCCGTCTTGGAAAGGCTGATGTGCCAGCAGGGCTGCTGCTGAGTCTTCCTGTGCACAGTCCGGAGCTGGAATCCTGAAGTAACATTTCCCTCTTGACACCATTTATTGTAACAGGCTCGAATGTGTGGGAATCCTATTCAGAGTTTAAAATCACTGCAAATCCATCTAAAGGCAAGTTGGCCATGGCCACTGTTGCCGTACGTGACGTGCCTTATGTCTGGCTGAGCCTAGTCCTGTCCTCCTGGCTGAAGGTCAGTTCTTAAAACAGCTACAGTTTTTCCTCTCGCTGCAGGTTTTTGTAGAGTTGGTAGTGGAAAAACCATGTGTAAATGCACAGGAGTACTTTGGGGACTGTTGGCGTACAAAACTTGTAGTATCTTATTGTTTCATCTTCTGCTTTCCAGAAGCATGACCCCAATTCAGGCAGTATTTCCAGGATGAGTGGAGTTTTGGGCTGCTTGGCTTATGCAGCACGATGAGGGCAATGCACATCTGCTGTGGCACCTTGGTAAGGCTTCTGGGCTTTTCTCCAGGTGCTGGAGCACATGGAAATTACACAGGTCACAGGACCTTACTGCCGCTGCCCAAGAGCGGGGGAAAAAAACAGTGGGCATTACAAGAGAGGGTTGAAAAAGTAATTAAGGTGCCTGAGTGTGTAAGTCTGCACATGATAGGATTTGCAGAAACACCCACCGTTCCAGATGCACAAACAAGTTACAGTTTATCAGCTGTTTATGGTAATTGCATGTGTATTATTTGCCCCTGGCAAAAGCAGGGTCACTTGAGTTAAGGAGCGAGCATGTGCAATTACTGTGTTTGGCAGTTGATTCACAGTAACTTGTTATCACACAGTATTTAATTGAGTTTTTTTTTTGGTCTTCCCCAACTTTCAGCAGAGGTGGTGGTCTGTTTAAATAAAGGCCTTGTAAACATGGCTGATAGTGAGAGCTGCACTGAGTGTTTCCCCTGAGCAGGGACGGGAATTGAAGCCTGGCCAGGCACTGCCTCCATCCCACCAAAATGGTTTCTAGCAGGACAGTCCATTCCGTTGCAAAGAAGGTGAAAGCTTGGCTAAACCAGACTTGATTGCTGCATCTGGTATTGGACTATTGGCAGTGGCATTTGGACATTGAAGTGCTTGCTTGTGGCATTCAGGGGCTGCGTTTCCACAGATGGGGCCTGTGTCTGTTGGAGGGGTTGGAGAGCAGGACGTTTCCCACTTCATCCTGGGAAACCATCTGGGATGAGGCCAGCTTTATTGTGTGTGTTTCTGGATTAAAAGCCCCCTTTATAATTTTCTTGTGGAAAATAGAGGAGCCTTTCAGATCCTATCTGAAGAAATATCTCTGAATGGTTCAGGATGTTGAATTTGGGGCTTCTGGGATGCTTTCTGCTTTAAACACAACTTCAAAAACAGTGGGAAAAGCAGCTACAGTAAAAGCAAATTAAATTTATTTGCTGTAACCTGTCTTTCTGCTGAGGGCAGTTAATTCTGTTCCTGATTCATTAATTGCAAAAAAGTGATGTGAAAGCTTGAGTAGCATGCAAAATCCTCATCTGACTGTACCATCCTTAGTGGGACTTCAGTGAAAGTATAGGCAGGAATTCTGGCGTGAGAGGAGGTTTATATAGTGCTTGGGTCAAGAGGCAGGCATGGCACTGTGCTTTTGGGCCATGTGGGGGACACATCACTATGGGTGGTGAGTCTGAGCTTGGCTTCCTCACTTCAGGGGAACACTGGGCTGTGCCCCACAGCTGTAAGGGCAGTTGAATGCTGATAGGGGTCAGGAGCCAGTGCCTGCTGGAGCTGAACTTCTGCATTTGTCCTATATCACCAAGGAAGCTAAAACCCCATAAACTGAAAATTTAGTTGAAAGTTCAACATTGTTTTTTTTTTTTTCCATTTTTAATTTGACAGGCCATCAGTAGTCTTCATCAAAGCCAAGGCAAAGAGGAGGATTAAAAATGAAAAAAAAAATATGTAATTGCATTTCTTGTTCTGGTGAAAGTTGTTTTGTTGTGACATCTCTGAAGGCATTGGTATTTTGTACCAGCTTTGTTGAGTTGGGTAGAAAGCTATAAAATAGGATGTGCTGGAGGAATAGATTAGTTTGTTAAAAATACTGTGGTGATACCATGCTAAAAGCAGTTTGTGTTCAGATCAGTATTTGTTACCTGTACAATGAACGTGACTTACTTCCTAAAGTGACCTAAGCAAGCTTTTTAAAGTATAGCAATAAAATAATAGATGAAAATAGAACCTATAAAAATACTCAGTATCCATGTGGCTCCCTCTTGGTCTGACAACTTGCTTTTCCCAAGGGTTTGCCTTCTGTAGGGGAGAAGTCTGTCAGCAAAAAGTTATGAAGAGGGGTGGCTGAGAGCTTGCTTTTTCCTGCCTTGTACTGAAGGAAAACCTGGGAGGTTTGAGCTCCTGAAGGGGCAGTTGGGTGGGGTGTTTTGGTTTGATTTTTAGTCTTTTTTGGGTGTTGTGGGGGTTTTTTTTTGTTTGAGAGAGACAAGTTCCTTATTAATCCATAATTAAAAAGGGAAGCAAAGGCCATTTTTATGAACAAATGTTCACTTCACAGCTTACCTCGAATCTGTGCTGGGTCATTCATTAATTAATCACTGTTAATTTTTGCATCTTCAGAGAATTTTTCCTCCTTGGACTCGTTACTCCTGCATTTATTCTTTCAGCTATTGATGCCCATGTTCTTGTTGCATGTGCAAATTACTTTGATTCTGTTCCTGAGGTCTTGCCTTTGCATAGTGCATCTGACAGTTTCATTTTCCAAATTAATCGAAGGTGCAGCCAGAGGGATCTTAAAAGGCCCAGCAGCCTGAGGAAGGGTGGAGATTGTGAGATCCTTTCAACAGTAGTAAGAACTGGTCTTCATCTTCTTTAATTTCTTGGCTTATTCTCCTTCAAAAATAACTGCCTAGGCAAGTTGTGAGGCAAAGGAAACAAGGTCTAAACCCAGCACTTCCAGTTTTTCACAACTCATTTGTGAGCTAAACCCCAAACTAAGTGAATCTGGAAATTTGTGTGGCAAAACGTGGCGTACGCAGTACAGATATGAGAATACCTTTGAAGCATTGGTTTTTATTCTTTTTTTTTTGTTGTTGTAGTGTATGAATACTGCCTTCATGTACATTTTAGAAATAGCTCATCAGAAGGGCCTAAATCAAGAAATGTCATCTGATGATGTGTCCAGCAGCATTATGATGATAAAAAGAAGGATGTGGAGACACCTGGCTTCGGGAACTATTGGCTTGTTAGAGTTTTTAAGGGATATTCCACCTTGGAAGCTTTTATCTAGTCAGAAGGAGGAACTGTATTGGTGCAATTGCTGGTGTTTGTGTTTTCTTATCTCCTATCTCAGTCTAAATAAGACATCAGCTTGTTTTGTGTTAATAAAATAATGTTTTGGTAGCAGACTGTGTTAGTCTGGGGGGCTAGTTTGTAGTCAACCTCTAGCTAAAGAATGTTTACAGAGAATGTTGTAAGGCCTGAAGGCAGTAAATTTAGGTCATACTTAAGTTTTAATTTATTTTTTTTTAACTGATATGGTTTATAATAGGGTTTGTATTTCCAGAGTTGCTAAGGCTGCATATTTAAAGAATTTTGTTCTTATCCATTCACTTCTCATGATGTTTCTGTGAAATGCTCTTGCATGGATCTCGTTGTGGATCCATCCACTGTTGCTATGCATTTAATTTCACAAGGAGAATGGCAATTTTTTTGTTAGCTGTCTTCAACAGTATCCCATAATTCGTTTTTTAACCATTTCTAGAACTGCAATGAAGTTGTTTTCTTGCTGCTGTTAAAGCCTAAACCTAAACAGTTCTTGAACTGTTTTCTACTCTGGTAATTTGGATCAAGATTATAGCCATCCAGCAGCCTGACTGTAAAAATCTTTGTCTGATTGCTTTGAGATACAGGAAGAGGGGGCTTGGGTTTTTGTTTCTCTTTTCCTATAAGGCTGTAGGCATTGTTAATTTTTTATTTGATAGAGCAACTAATATAGTTTGAAATCAGAGGTCCAAAAATCTGGTTTTCTTGACCAGCATGTGGAATTTCCCACAGGAATCCTTAGTGTTTTTGTTATGTTCTAAGAATATATCAGAAAAGTCTTTTGTTGAAGTAGTAATAACAATAGGTTTCTATAGCACCTGTGCGTTAGGCGAAAGTCTGTGAAATTGTAATTATTTTTGGAATTCTAATTTAGTTTCACTTCCACCTTGAAATAAAACCCTGAAAAGGTTGAGTAGGCTTTGCTGTATACTGTTCACTGTAAGAAAAAGAAAGTAATTAAGTTGATATCCAGCTGAGTGCTGGAGGGAAGGGATGCCATCCAGAGGGACCTGGAGAGGTGGGCCTGTGTGAACCTCTTGAAATTCAGTCTGGAGAACAGCAGCCTTTCTACTGCTTTACTGATATACCTAAAATGCATGTTTGATATGTGTTAAGAGCAGCTCTGCTATTTCCAGAGATCTTTAACTTCAAAAATGTGCATATTGAGGAAGCATAATAACTTACAAGTCTGATGAGGTTGTGTTTTAGCAGGGGTTCTATTATACTGCTTAGACGCTCTGACAATGTATAATTTGGAACTATTTATGTTGGTATTTAGTCACACTTCTGGAACTCAAAAAATGCAGGAAAAAGACAGACATATACTTAACCACCAGGTACCAGGCTTAGCGTTGGAAAACCAGATTATTCAAGCAGTTGCACAGGGTCTCATTTACTTTGTTTTAGCAGTAATTTAATGTAAAGAGTTCCTCAAGCTTGTTTTGAATTTTGCAGTGTCGTTTCTGCATTATTTCTGACTGTTTGGTTTTCCAGTTTCTTTTGGCTTCTCTTCTGTCAGTTTTGGTTTTGAGTGTATAATCTCCTGGCTTAAAAGTCACCATTTTGCCACTTGAAAAGCACAGGCTGGTTGGAACCTAGAATCACAGAATGATTAAATTTGGAAAAGATATTTCAGTCCAACAGCTGACCCAGCTCTGCCACCACTAAACCATGTCCCAAGTGCCAGTTCTTTTGAACACTTGCAGGGATGGTGATTCCTCCACTTCCCTGAGCAGCCTGGTAACCCTTTCCGTGAAGATGTTTTTCCTAATGTCCAATCTAAACCTTCCCTGTTGCAGCTCGAGGCCGTTCCCTCACATCGTGTGGAAGCGGCGCAGGACGGGATGCACAAAGATGGAAGCTGACAGATTTTTTTATTCTGATGAGTCGCATGGGTATTTAATATTTGATTCAGTCAGTATTGTCTTTTGAGATATGTCAAGAGGATATTGTGAAAATTAGAATGGCAATTACATGCGGTTGCACAAGCAAAAGAGAATTGTTCTCAGCTTTTGATTTTATTTTCAGGTTTGGGGGGTGGGTTTTTGTTTTTAAATTGAGTTTTTTAGACAATGCTTGGCTATTGCACACTGCCTCAAAATACTAGGGATTTTCCCATTTTCTTAATCAAGATGTGTGGAATTGAGTTCTGTGCAGGAGTAGCGTATCTCATCAGTGCTTGTCTTTGCAGCTAAAAACAAGTAAAAAAACCAAAGTTCTGTCAAAAAAAAATTAATTAGTTTGACAGGACTTACTTTTCATGAGCTTGTTTGATATTAATTGCTTTAATTACTCGATGCTTATTAATTAAAATCTTATTAATAAAATCTTACATCAAACTTCTCACTATTTTTATGGGCTCAGTATTCAGATGACAGGCTATCATAAAGTTATTTTCTGCAATTATAATTTTAAGTATTGCAGCAATCCCAGTTTTCTTCCAGGCTTTTGGAACTTCTCTGATGCTCTAGGACTTTCTGAAAAGAGGTGTTAATAACTCAGATAAAAATCTCTTGAGAGTTTTTATTGCAAGTTATTTGGACCTAAAAATCTCAAAGAGTTAAGTATTAATAGCCACTGTCTAACATTGTTTAACTAATCAGATACTGAACAAAAATACTTCTTATATGCTTTTTGTTTGTTTGTTTGGGTTTTTTTGTTTTGTTTTTTTTTTTTTTTTTGTTTGTTTGGTTTGGTTTGGTTTTGCCATTTTTTTTCCACTACTAGCAGCAGTTTCATAATTTTAATATAGCTGTTGGTACCTTTTCTGTTTGTTTCCAGTAAAGTAAAATGAGCTTTTTTTTTTTTTTTTTTTTAATTCATGTTAATGATGGCTTGAGCCTTGCCTTTCTTGTGTTTTAACACTTCTAACTAATAAAACTTCCTGTTGGCTTCCATTTTTTCACATGTACACCAGGGTGAGAAGTGTAGTTGGGAGCTGCTTTTTCTGCTACGCTTAACTAAGTTTATCTTGCTAATTTTGCAATGCAATGTTTAGTATTAAAAGTTCCTAGTTACCATTTGCATCTCTAATTATGTCCTCAGTAGTTTTGTCTCAGAACTGTTCTCAGTTTTACAGAAATGTACCTGATCAAGTGCTGTGTATGGATTAAAGGATTTGATTTATTTTACTTATTTGTGCATGGACCACTAACTGTTACACTCTGAGAACTGATACTTTAGCCAGGCTGGGAGGCTGCAATAAATTTTCTGCATATTGATCTTCAAGGTTGCTTCTAACCCAAACCTATTCTATTTGTTGAATTAGAAAATGAGTGCCCAAATATACAGGAATGCTAAGTAGGGCAATTGCTTGTAGCACTTTGAAGTCCAATTAACGTGTGACCGTGCAAAAGGTTAAAGCAGCATCTTGGCCTTTTCTCTGACAACCTGGATCTGAGGGAGATGGTTATCCCACACTGTTACTGTGTATTTTGGGAAGGATGGGTGTGGAAGGTGTTTAATCTTTATCAAATACAGCTAACATTTGTCTGGACTGCTTAGCTCAAGCTAAGCAGTGAAATCCTGTAAAGGCCCCATGCTGCCTCCTGCTTTTCTGTGCATCATCTCCTAAGCACTCTGCAGCCATTCATCTGTATCATTCCAGTTGTGCTTTCCTTTGCAATGTATAGGGACTTTCCAGCAGTTTCCTTGTGCCCTTTTTCATGGTAATAATTAGATATTTGTGTTGAGAGCAAGGAGGTAATGATGAAGAAAAGATGGGGATTCGGATCAAGGATGATGGGAGCTGGCTTGGTCTTCTGGCCAGGAAGAACTTTTGGTTGTTTTTTCTTGCCTTTTTTTCTACAAGCTTTATTTGTATGCATTTTTCATTGAAAAAATATTTCTGGTGAGTTTGTCATTTTCATGAGCTGACAGGGAGTTTTCTTTATTTTTAATGAGCAGTAAATCCATGGAAAATATTTTTACAGGAGTTATTGTTTATTTGTGTGTGGAAAGAGACACTTAAAGCAATCCAAATAGTATTCAACCCCTTAAAAGTTTTATACTGTGAGCAAAGCAAAACTTTGGAAATAGGCCAAAAATGCATTGTCGTATTTTATTTCAGTTCTATTTTTTGATGAGGTTTATATAATAGATGAGTTAATTCCACAGAGGCATAGAAATGTTTTTCCTCACGTGTTGAGTACCATCCTTGGCAGAATGAGACCACAGTCCAGATTTTGACAAACCCTGGTGAACTGCTGCAATTCTGCATATATAACTAAAACAGAAACCTGGAAGGATGCTGCAAAGCAAAAGCTGATGTTTGTACAGCATTCTGCTTCCTCATCCATTATTTGCAAGGTCTCGTTTCTGAAATCTAAACCAGATTTTTACATATAAAATACCCGCTTGACTGTATTTTGTGCTTTGCCACTGCAGTTGAAGGGCTTTTCAAGGACCAGGTGTTTTGGGGGGATGGTTGGACCACTGAGAAAAGCCAAGGGAGAATGTATTTTAGAGAATATATTAACTAACGTTGTTGATAGTGAGGACCTGTTTTCTTTAACTGATACTGAAGCTGTGTGACCTCCCTGCCAAGCCCGAGCATGTGCAGAAAATAAACACTGGGGAGCTTTCATCCCTGCAATTTCAGGGTAGTGTTTTGGGATATGCCTGGATCTGCTAAACACTCATCTCTAAAGCATATTTGCTGGCACTTACACTTGTGCTGCTTCAAGGTGTTTTTAGCTCTGCAGAGGCAGTCATTGCTGTCCTGTCTCAACTTCCAAGGCTTTTGTAGAAATATCTCACGTGGCCACTGCTCACCTTCTTCTTTTATATTCTGCGTGTGATTGACTGATGCCAGTCAATAGGCAAACTAGCTGGAAGTGATATTTCTCATAAATATGCATATGAACATCCATGGTAGATGTTCAAGGCTGCTCATATTTTGCAGTAGGGAATAGTTGAGGCAGCGTGCATTTTTGTCTAGGTCAAAACAGGAGGATTTGACTAAGCTATTTATAGTATATTTCAAAATAATAATTCTCTCTCCTTTAATGATTCATCTCCTTAAATGCTCTTACATTTCTAACAGGCTCTTTCTCATAATTCTGAGGGTTTTTACAGTAAGTTCTCCGTAAGCCATTGGAGTATATAGAACTGACCTGTAGTTCTCTCCATTCCCAAATGTAATGGCTGAAGAAAGCCAATGAAAAGATGCAGTCTGTTGTTTTCCTTTAATGTTGGGCTGTTGTTGTGGGGTTTTTCTTATGAAAAGCTGAATACTGCAGTGCTTCCTGTATGGAATACCAGCACAGCCAAGGGGATGTGCTGGTATTCCATACACTGTTTTCAGTAGTGTGGGCCACCTCTGCTGAGGGGAAGGAGCACATTGAAGGAGACGGGTGTGCATGAGCACCTCTTCTTTCCTGATTTTATCAAACATTTCCCAGATTTCCACCTGTGCCATGTGGAGTTTGCACTGATTCTACTATTGAGGTGTCTGAGGTGGGTATGAATATGGTGAAGGAGGCAGCACAAGCTCAAGCTGTAGATCACACTCCGTGTGCTCAAAATCCTTTGCTGTTAAGTTTTAGGCTGTCTTTAATACTTAATCTTAAGGGTCTTTTTTCAGATTCACTTTTGAAATGTATGTCAACACTGTGAAAATTGAATATAGCTCCACTTATGAAGGTTCATAAACCCAATGTGATGTTGTCAGCTCCCTTCCTTTGACGTCCTCTCTCTTCAGCTGGTTGGGCGATGTTGTATCTTGCTGCAGTCTGGTTCTGAGGTCAGAATCAGGGTTTCTTTCCTGCAGTTGGTGCTTCTTCCATCAGAAATAAAAATTCTTTAGAGAAGCCTTATCCCAAGCCAACTCTGAGCTGTCTTCTGGTTGGCAGATTGTGCTGGCCCACTCTGCAACCCTGTTGACTTCAGTATAGATGCGTTCAAACAGATTTCTTCATGTGAAAAACAGCAGTTCCTTTGTTCTTGAGTGGCACTGCACAAATAATTGATGTTTAGGGGGTTAATTTTAATATATTTATTTTTTATCTACTGGTGAATGACATTTGTGGTGCCCACAGGACGCCAAGCTGTTGGGTTCAAGGCTTGGGTTTTTTTCCAAAATGACAGCTTCGAGACTGTGCTATAGTTGATGCATATGGACTTAATGCATATAGATGTGTTTTATTTTAAGGAAGTGTTAGTTTTAAATTAAATATTAGCAGTTAAATATTCGTTCTGCAGCAGCAAATACGCACTGGCTGCAAGTTGGTGGTGGTGTTAGAGCATCAGCAAATAATCTCAGCCATGCAGTGGAAGATTTTAACCTCTTCTAGCTTGCATGAGCTGGTGGCAGGCAAAGGGACATCGGTTTTTGTGAAGAGCTTGTGGACTCTTGGAGACCTGTCACTCATGGGTTAATTTTTGTATATTGATCCCGTATGCTGAAAAGTTGTTTACAAAGCATAATTTTTTTTTTTAATATTGCATCTGAATACTTAGATCATATTTTAAATATCAGACAGGGCAGACATGGCGAAACTCTGATAAGGTTTTACAAGTCCAAGAAGAAAGTCTTTCTTGAGGAACTCTAACTTGAAGCTTTTATAGTACATTTCTGTTGTAAATTATGCTAGAGATGGCCAGATGTAACTGGACAGAAAAATAATTATGACCATTTAAAATGATTACAAGAATTTTTTCTGTTGTTTTGAATGCAGGATTCACCAGAACACTGCCAAAAATGGGGATTTAACCCTACTCAGAAAAGGGGTGTACACGTAGTATACACTTCAGTTTCTCTTTAGCATGGTGAAATAAGCTCATTTCTAGCAAGTCTACTAATGCTGTCTCTGAAAAACTGAGAAATAATGGTAGCTTAGAAAAAGACTTCTTTTCTCTGCTTAAATATGTTCTGTAACTTAGAAAGTATCAGTTTTATGAATATTAAATTAACACTGAATATGGTCCTGTAATATACTTTCTTCAGGCTGTGGAAATAGCATTCATTTGGCTTTATTCATCTTGTGGATAGAAATGAAGCAAATAATAAATTGAGAGTCATCTTTTTATTCTTTTGGAGAGAAAAAAAAAGAAAATTAGTCAATGAATACAGCTTCAGCCAGAAAAAGCTTGTTGCTTCCATGACATTAGCTGATTAAGGTGAAATAACTGAGAGGGTCTTCTAACATTCAAACAAGGCTGTAAGAACAGGAGAATCAACCTTCTAAAGGGAGCTGGGGAACTCAGAGCCTTGGCTCTTGGCAGAAGCTGTTTGGGAGCCCAGTGGCTGCTGAATTCTGCTGAATCCTGGCTGCTGACCCCACCACTGTGCAGCACTGAGCTCAGGACTGCGTGATTAACAAAAGCACAACTTCTTTAGCTGAGGTATCTTCCAAGTGAGATCATATGTCTTTTTTAGAGTATAATAAAAAATGGAGGATCTACAGCTTCCCTTCTCAACTTGTTTCTGTGGTTTATTACCCTGCCTGTTAAAAGCTTTTCTCCTGATTTGGTCACAGATGCTTGTTTAAAAGCCCTTTAAAAGTCATTTTAGTATGCACAGTTTCCCTTAAGAAAAGTAAAGTGAATTTTCTGTTTTCTTGAGGGCTCAAAGAATTCTTCTTTGCGCCTTTCCCACAAATTGTGGAAGTTTGTATTGTGTATTGCATGTTAGTTTGCTTTCACTCATTTAATATCTGACTACTCTAAACAAATACATCTAAAGATTACCAGTATCTGGTTTACTCCAGCAGGTCATGGTGAGCTCCTCTGGAGTGGCTCTTTCCCATTTTAGCCACCCTAAGAAATGACAGCAGTGAAAAGGAGAGAGAGGGAGGCAGTTTCATGGGTGGCACTCCTTTCTAGGTGGATATCAAAGAAAAGTGTCTGTTGGGTGGGTTCACCAAGTCCAGAGCACTGCCACATTAATGCAGCCTATTATTAGTCTGTTGTGTAATGAGTACTTTTTCTGGTTGGTACACTGCTAATCTAAGTTAAAGTATCCTGAAGAATAAAAGAATTCCTTTTTCAGAAACCTTGAGTCCATATTTACAGGTAAAGTCATGCTCAGCCTCCACCACTAAAGGACTCTGTGATTTGAGGCTTGTCTTCCGACAGCCTGGAAGCTTTTCATTGCGTTGCTTTCTTTTTATTGGCTTTCCCCAAAACTTCTTTTAAGACGATATTCTTTGGGGCAGATCTCTCATTCAAGTTCCTGAATACAGGCTTGTTACAGCCTAGCCAGGCTTGCTAATCTCAATATGCATATCCCTAATAGACGTAAATTAGGAGGATGCTTAAACAACCAATGGGCTGGAAATTATTTATTGCCCTCCCATGATACAAGCCTCTCATTCTGGAACTGAGTGATCTGCTGCTTTCTGTTCAGTGTGGCTGTCCTGTGTGCCCAATTGCTCACAATTTAGCAAGGGGTCTGTTCTTTCAGGGTTTTCCTGGGCTTTCTATTCTTACTGCCAGTTTTGTTCCGAAACCATGTCATTTGGGGAAAATTGGCCAATGTCTTTATTTTTCCTAATGAATTTCCTTTTCTTTTTTTGTTCTGTTGGTTGTTACTTGGTATTCTTTATTTTTTGGTGCAACCTCTCATTTGTTACCAAACTAGGATAGGCTTTTAGCCAAATTCTGGGCAATTATTTTGCAAAGCAGACCTGCGGATTGTAGTCCCTGTCTGGCTAATTCAGAGCTGGTTCCCCATCTCTGATGGCTTGACCATGGCAATACCAACACTTAGTTTGCTAGATTAAGCCTTGCCAGGTGTGGGCATGACTGCATTGAAGCGTTTGGGATTCCCGCTTAGGTTCCCTATATAGGGTTGCTGGATTCTAATGAAGTATTTCAGTTGCTTATTTTTTGCATCAGAAGGCAAGCCATGCATTTAGAAATTCAGATGACTTGTTGCAGGCTGTGGGAGGTCTAGAGCATGTCTCTTCAAAGCTGAGGACTTCCGTTTCTGGAGCATAATTCTTCTCATTTATTTGCAAGCCGCTTAGCTGATGACATCCATTCTCCAGCACAGTTGGATCACAGACTCCTCTCGGCGCCCCTGTGCTGCAGAGAGTTATCCTGCAGATCTATCCCTGTGCAAGATCAAGTAAGCAACTGAGTCATCCCCATATGCAAAACAGAAAAGGAGCTTTCATGTTAAACATCCTATGTATCTCATAACCTTTTCAGGAAGGGTGGAACCTGTAGCTTTAATATTTGGAGGATGTGATTTATGGCACCCTTTTTCTCACCCTGTTTGTGTCACTGCTTCTCTAAAGGAAGAATTTTCACATGGTTTTCCCTTTTAGCCAAACACCTGGCATTTGTGTAAGCAATTGGGGAAAACATGGGGAGAATGTTAATATTTTTGGCAGTATTGCTTTGTGTGTCACACAGTTTTTGTGCTGTAACTTTTCCTTCAGTCTGGCATCCTCCTGGCTAGTCAACTTAATCCTCAACTGGAGAATTTAGGAATATTGGAGATGCAACCAGAAAATGCATCTCATCTCACGCCATACTCATTCTTGGTGTGAAACATTTGACTATGAATTTCAATCAAGAAAAAAACCAACAGACCTTAGTCTGTGAAATCCAAGTGGTTGAATTTGTACTGTTCCTTTGCATGCCTAAACTTCAAGAAGTGTTTTAATATTATTCTCTGTTGCAGTTTTCATTTAATTTTGCAAAGGAAACATTTTAATCACTTCCATACATGTGCTAACTTGAAAGGGTAAAATTATTGCATCATCATTTTATAGCACTTGGCAGAGAGACTATTCTTGCTAATTTTATCCGAAATCATACCAACTTAAAGCACTTTTCATGCAATCTTGATTTTTTCAGTGCATTTTTTATACTTGATGCACAATTTAAATGCTCTCCATAAAGATTCAAGTCTGACTGACCTTGTGCCTGTTTGGATGCCCTTCATTTTATCTTGTACAGATTGTCAAATATAATGTGGTAGCTCTTATGAAAGAGTAGTCCCAAAAGTGATAGTTATGTGAGAAAAATCCATCAAGGTGACAGTGGTGTACGACAGAGGGAGGAACTGATGATACTTCATACTAAAAAATGCCAAATGGCCTCACTAGAAATCCATTTGTTAAACAAAAAAAATAGTTGGAGGAGGGGAACATGCCTCTCCAGGAATTGTTTTGGATTCATAAATTCAGTTTTGATTTGCCTCTTTTTTTTCTTTCCTGATGATTGCAGAAACTTTCCCAAGAAGAAATAAACATTTTCTTTGAATAGATCAAGAAGTAGTTGCTGGTTTGTGGACAGTGGGGTATAACATTTTCCTACTGGTCTGAGCATAATGAATCCCCCAACACCTTTAAGGTACAGAGAGCATATGTATAAAGCATGGGGGATTTTGTTTGCCTTGAAATTTACCATGGGCCTTCGTCCTTTCCCTTTCTTGGAAAGGAACTTGTTTAGTGTCCCATGTTTAAAACCAGCCATAAAGATGGAGCAGTTGGTGTTCCATGCTGTTTAGAGTATGTGCTGCACAGCCAGACCTGTTTCTGTCCTTGCAACAATGATGAAAATCCGGGGCTGAAGTTCACCAAGCTGGCTGTGCTGAGAAGGCTGCTTTCTCTCAAATTTATTCTTGCTTTCATTGCTTCTGGGTGAGGTAATGCAGCTTTTTATGCACAGTGAATCTACGAGTTTTCTCGGGTTTGATAGAAACATTAATGACTTTGGGGAAGTTTCGCAGCATATTAGCGCTTCAACAGCGCGTCTCTTCCTCGTCCAGTTGTTTTATGCCTGTTTAATTTTTGCAATGGCTTTATCGAATTTCAGGTATCTTTTTAGCATAAACCTTTTATCATATGAAGAAGAAAATCCTGTGCCAAAGAGGAAGGGAGAATGCTTTCATTTGAAGCAAAAAGGTGTTCCCAGCAATCGGGATTCTATCCTGCACAGAAAATTAAAAAATTACAGTTTTACTATTTGTGTACTGCACCTCTTGTATTTTCACTGCTGAACTTCAATTATTAATATTTTATTTAAGAGTACCCATAAACAAATCTTGGGCGTTTATTGAGTTTATTTAGTCAGTCAAGTGATAGAATCTTTTACTTCATCTTTTCCTGAGCATAACATGCAGATCTCTTAAGACATATGAGGTGTTTGTATGACCTAGAAGACAATTGTTCAGAATTCTGTGTCTGAAAACTTGTTTCCTGCAATGGGTTTCCATTCTGTTTCAAACACTGGTATATTATATATTTTTATCTATGGTGGGGGAGAGACAGAGCACAAAAAGCATGTCTACCTTTGGAAATAATTCCTGTGTGAATCACACATCTTCCTTCACTAGAGGACAGAATTAATGAAATTATGTGTTTCTTGCTCTTGGAGCAGTTGCAAGTGAAATTTGTATGTGTATGGATTTAGGCAACCTCCAAAGAAGGTCTTTATTACTGATTTTTTTGGAAGCAAAAGTTCCTCAGAATGAAATTTATCTTTAAGGAAGTAATAAAGTATAGTCGTGGCTATTCCTAGGGCTAGTCTTCCATATGTGTCCTGACAACGTTTTAGGGAGTTTTTGCTGGCAGAGGCCTTCATATTGCATCAAAATCAATGGACCCATTCCTTTTTTGGTTCAGCCTCAGACTGGAGGAGGTTTCATGTTCCTTTCAAGGCTTATTTCATTAGAAAAGATGTTAAACCTTTACCATGAAATATTGAACTTCAGGAAATGGAATACGTTGGTCCATGCAACTGCAAGCCTACAGACCTGGAGTCTATCACATGCAAAGCAGTAGAAACCCATTTGTTGGAAAAACAGATAGATGCAAAGTAATTGAAATAGAATGTTTGCCAAAAGCAATCCTACCAGACTAAGATAAAATTCCAATGGAACTTCTGGTAGAGGGGAAAATGGAAGATATATAACATCAAAATAGACAGGAATTAAAAAAAAAAAGAGAGAGGCGTTGGATTAAGACTGTCTCGTGGGGAGACACAAAGGGCTTGTGCCAGATAATGCTTATTAGTAGATAGCAACTGATCTTTGTCTTCTGTCATTTTCTTCTGCCTAAGCTTATGGCAACAGCTCAGAGTCAAGAGTAACTAAATGCATGGTCTTGCATTTCCTACACTGGAGTTTTGTCCCACTTTTTAAATTAGGTATCCAGTGCTTGTCCATGACTCTGATCCTTTTGTGTGGTGATGATAAAACTCAACAGTGTGCTAAGGGAGCTTTTAGTAGGACAGTACTATTTTTATGAAAACGTGAAGAAGAAAGACTTGGGGCACCATAAGATCACATAAAAGTAATGTTTTGAAAACAAATAAGATGATCTATGCTGTAGGAGTTGTACAAGGTTTACTTGCAAGCTCAGGAGAAGATCAGCCCTCTTCTACCTTGAGGAGAGTAAAGCAGGTGGTACCTGTCTGGGGGAAAGGAAAGCTGAGAGAATGTGAGGGGGGTGGTTTGTTTTTGGAGGAAGTAAGAACTGTTTTAAAAAGTTTTGTGGTTGTTTTTTTGTTTAAGGTGAAGATTAACACTGATGGGACAAGGATGAGTACATATAGCTTGGGTTGTGTGCATTTAACCTGTAGATTAAAAGTCTTTTCATTGAAAGGCAGTATTCAAAACAGCTCTTTGAAGGGGCATCATAAAATGAAAACATTGATTGGTTTTAAAATAAGGCTTGGGAATTTGTGAAACTGGTTATCTTGTAAGGTGGAGGATGGCACACATGGAGTCTCATCCAGTTTCATAACCAGAGTTCTAAGCATGCAAGAACTTCTGTGCTCTAACAGAAAGATAATCTGTCTGCTGGTTTCTTTTGTTCTGGCACAAAGAGGGAAAAGATGAAATTCAGCCTTGTCCTTTACAGTTCAGTGAGACAAATATCTGTCTCACTTATTGAGAAAATGCCCCAGAAAAGGTCTTCTCTAGCACAGTTTGGACAATTCAGGTATGGTCAAAAATTTTGGGGTGCATTTGTGTTCTGTTTTGTCTAAATACAGCTTGGAAACCACATAATGGAACAGTTCAGACAGTCATGCTGGACAACACTGTAGCTGTCTCTCAGGATCACAGAGTATTCTGAGCTAATTTCACACAGAACTGCAGAATAGTTCCGTGATTGCTGTATTACTGTTTTTTCCTAACATCCTACCCAAGATTAATATTTTTAATCTCAGACTGAAGAAGGTAATTCCTGTACAGTTTCATAATTGCTTCTGATTTTACAAAGGCTGTAAAGTGTGACTGGGTTCTTCTTATGCATTGAAGCAGTGTAGCTGAATCTAGTGCTTCAGTTTTGATTTCGGAAGATTTCTTTCTCTGGATTATTGCAATGACCTAGCAGAAGGAAAAAAAACCCTGATAGATTAATTTCATTCATTTTACTTCTGTGCTTTCTGTGGTAGTAAATTCAGTGGTTTTGGCTTGGTGCAGGAACATGCAAAACTGTATTTCTGGGTAGATTATCAAGTTATTTTTTTCCAGTAGGGACTCAAAGTAAAAAAGCAAAACTTGTAAAGATGTTTGAGGAGCAAGGTTGAATGTGTATATATGAGTTGTATTTTTCTGCAATGCAGTTACAGGGCTGTGCAGAGAATGTGGAAAACCTTTGGCAGAATTTTCAGAGCAGAGTACTCGTGCTGAATAGAAACTAAGCAGTCGAGAAAAAAAAAAGGGAACAAGAGAATTTAAAAAAAAAAAAAAGCCTTCCAAATAGAGTCTGGAAAGCTAATGAGCATATGACATCATTTAACTAGTTATAAAAAGATTACAGCTCCTCTGATCCAAGTAACAGACCCTCAAGGTTTCTGATGTTCCATAGATGAAGGAGGTCTAGAGTTGTGCTGCTGAAGTTTGTCCTTCCCAGGAACAGGGCACAGAGCCCCTCAGTGCTGGCAGCAAGGGTTGCTGCTGGTTCTCCTTAGGAGCAGCACCTGTTCCTGGGGCTGGCAGCAAAGGGCTATGGCTCATCTCGGCTGGGACAGGCAACAGCAGCCCGAGATGGCCAGCCAGAAATAGTCTTCTGCCGGAGATGACCTTGTTTGCAGCTTGCACGTACCTGTGGACATTCATGGGCCCCTCCAGGGCTGGAGGGACATGTCTGCTGTGGGTGCAGCACCCACTTCAGGGGCCCTAAGGACATATCCTCTGTCCCTGGTGGCCAGAGCAAGCACCTGGTCCAGGTGTCTCCTCCAGAACCCAGCAAGCCATGGAGGAGACGGTGTTCATGTTTGCTGTGCCACCCCCGGGAGGGGAGCAGTGGGACAGCAGCATTTCAGATAAAAGCCAGTGCTCGTCTTCGCATGATTCTCAGCTCTGGGTGCTGTGCATCTTCCTCCATCCTGGTGGAATGCTGCTGCCTCTGTAGCCTTCCTGCTTCCCCACAGCAGCTTTCATCCAAAGGCCTCCAGGTTTCAGCCTGAAAGCTAGTAAAAACCATGGAAACATAATTTTATTTTTTCAGACTTAATAATTATATTTCAGGCTAGGAATGTATTTTTAGGAGGGGGAAGAAAAGAAGTTACGTAACTCTTGATTTATTGCATTGGCTTAAAGAGCTAGAGAACCTGGGATTTTCCTCTCTCGTCGCTGTGCTGGGAGCATTTCCCTTTATGGCAGCAGGGAGGCCAGTGGATGACTGTTCTCAAGAGCAATTCAAACTTCTTATAAATCTGCTGAACGTGTTCCTCTCCATCACATGTCGATTGCAGAGCGGGGAACAGCCAGTGTGGCAGAGTGAACCTCAGAGTACAGATGTACCCTGATGTGGAAGGAGCACCTGGGAAGGCAGGGAAAGCATCCTGGCCCTCTCTTTGAGAGCTAGAGGTGTTTTCAAGGCAGGAGGTAGATTTGTTGATTTGTTCTGAATTGGAGAATTTTTTAACTGGTTACATAGGAATAGTGTGCTTACCTGTAATGTGTGTGTGGAGATAACTGGGAGTAACTCCGTGGAGGACTCCTGAAAGTTGGGCAATGTGTTGGAGCAGAGACTGAGAGAAGTGAATCATGATTCTGTAAAAACAAACTTGCAGGTTGGAAAGTGTGTGTGCGTGCCTGTGACTCGTTGGGAATAATTTGCATAATAGAAACAACTTGAGAAAAGCAGCGTGGAAGTCAGCATACGTTTTGTCTGCTTCATCTGAGATTTGCTTTTATTCTTGTCCAGCAACTACAAACCAGAGAGAAGTTTCAGCTTTCAGAGAAGGGACATGGTGGAGGGGGGGATACTACAAAAGAAAAATAAGTACTGGATATAATTCAGAAAAGACACGCAATCAAACTGAACAGATTGCTCAGGAAAAGATCTATTCTGTTGCTGAAATCCAAGAAAATGGGGGAAAAACAGGAAATAGTGAAATCTGTTATCAACCATCTGCTAAGCCTAGAAACTTAAGAACCATTCCCATGACAAAAACACTAGATTGTGAACTTAATTTATATTTCATAATACTTAACGTATAGATACAGAAGTCCTATGGAGAATCTAGTATTACTAAGTGTTTAAAAGATATTAAAGATCCTACTTAAAAATCAGAGTATTAACTGGTTGGACACTTTTTTTTCTGAGATCTTCACTGATGGATCTAACAGATCGTGCCTTGTGAGGACAAGGCAGCCTTTTCAAACTTTGAGGAGGAGAGGGGAAGCGGGCAAGCTGAATTTCCTTTGGAAGGAGGCGTGGTCGTTCTCTTCTGGCTCCTGTCTCCCTCCCCTTTTGGTTGTTCCTCGTGAGTGGTGCCACCTCTGTGGCACCGTTACCCTTCTGGGGCGGGAACTGTTCACGTACTCTGATGTTCTGGAGCCGCGTGCTTCCCATTCCTGGTCCTGCACCGTGTTTGTTCTGGCCTGCTCCCTTCCCTCCTCTCCTTTCCCGTGGCACAGCCAGAGAGAACGCCATCCAAAATAATTCCAGCAGTTTGGGGTGCTGTAAGCAAGCCATGAATTCTCCTGGACCCTGTGCGTTCGCAATGACTCCATATGTGCAAAGGTGTAAGTGCTGTTTTCTGTAAGCGTTTTCGAAGGATGTAAATGGCGTTTAATTGCTGAAAATTGGGATCAACATGGCTATTCAAAGGCCATGTTGTTTGTTGAATTGTCAGTATTAATGAACTCGGTGCCCAGTTTGCAAATTGCCTTAAATGTGGGCTATTGGCTCGCACAGCTTTTTGGAGTCTTTTCACAGTTCAAAGATAAAAGTGAGATAAACCTTTGGCAAAAGCATATGTTTGCATGAAAAGTATTATTATATAACATGTAGAAAAGTTACAATAAATGCAATTCTTTGTGGTGATATTGTACCTAAACAGATTGGTCATTTTCTGTCAAAATTTTCAAGCCTTGTTCCAGTTCCTGAAATGACAGAGGCACAGTCTCCTTCTGAATGATAGATTTTTTTTCAATTACAGAATATACTTGGATTTGCTCTTCTAGATTTGCTGTCCAGGTAATGAGTTGTTCAGCCTGTGCACAAAGCAGAGTTGTAATAGGTAAGATTGTGTACAGTCACAAACCTTTACAGTGACAACTACTTCTGAGACCTCTTAAGAAAGCAGGTGGAGTGAATTCCATTTCATGGAAGAGTGTTACCATCCATGGGCCTCACTGAACCTTACAAATGAAGCTTAATGCTTTTGCTGACAGACTTGCTGTAGAAAGTAGCTCTAAGTAGCAGAAAGGTGCAGGGCGATGTGCACGATGTCCTGGAGTCTTCACTGCTCTGCCTCATCTCATGCTCAGTTGTAAATAAACCTGTATTTTCACCCACATTGCTGCAGAGCTCTTTTGCTGCTTTTCCCAACAGTCTCCTCCTCCTGCTGCTGGCATGTTTCCACCTTGCCCTTCTCCTTGTAACTCTGTGTTTACAACCACTCGTTGCATCTTGCAGCCTCAAATAAACGTAACTGTGCTGCCTGTCCTGGTCCCTTTGTGTTCGAGTTGGGACCTTCCCTTCCTTCTTAGGCTGCGTTCGTAGCAAGGTGTTTGCAGAGGTAAGGTGGGATTCAAGTGTCCTTCAGCTCAGTTCAGGGGCAGCTGTTCACAGGAAGAATGAGTGTCTGTGCAAAGGGAGGGAGGGAGGAGAGTGAACTTTGCTCAGCCCTCATCTGCAGCTTGCTCAGTGTAGCTCAAATGGAGGGAGCGCTGCTGCCAAGTACTGCAAACCACTCTCGAGTGCATGCAAAAACTGCTTTTAGGTGGGTTTGAGTGGATTTTCCCTCTGCTGGAAAAAGCACCACCTCTGGCTCCAAGGTTAATTCAAAGTCTATACACTAAAACATGAAAATGCTGGTTCTCAAAGGATCGATTGTAGGAAATATGAACACTGTCCAAACAGTGTTCTCCCTTCAGTTCACTTTTTCAGAAATATCCTTAGCCTTTTTCTTAAAACACGGATTCTTTTAGCCTGAAACACACCCGTGCTGTAAAATGTTAATGCTTAGTATTAAGCAAAGTAAATGGAGACAATTTTTGGTATCAGTAAATGGAGAATTGTCTGGCAGCTTTAGTTGTAGCTGCTGTTCCACTGGTGTTACTTTGCCATAAAATTAAACAATGCAAAATGGGTGGCAGGAATAGTTAATATATGATCTCTTACATTTTATGGTGGTCTGCAGTTGTAACTGTAGGACCTGTAGTGAACCTGAGCATGTACCAGATGTTAGTTTTCATGAGGATTTGGGAGGTTTTGTTCTTTCTTTTGAATTCTTTCAACTGTATCATCTGCTCTCCACAGCAGGGCAGGTGACTGCACAGGGCTGTTCAGTAAGGGTAACTCTGTAATTCAATAATCTCATGGAGAGCTGTGTGCCAGCATTGTACAGTTCAGGTGCAGGGGACCTCCATGAAGCTCCTGCCTCTTGGCCAGTTTTGTGGCATTCAGCTTCTGGCTCTCAGCAGTGACAAGCCTGTGCCTTCAAATGAGAAGTAAACTTTGCAGACAATTTATTTGGTGGCTTGTCTGTATGTGTGTGTGGGGTGTATGTATATTTTCACACACATAGCATTTTGAAGACTTCACATGTGAGCTTTGTAACACTGCAAGTGCTTACCTTTCTCCTTGCTCTTAAATGCCAGCTAGCGTGTCCTTGAGGAGGGTGGAAGAGAGGGAATAAAACATCATCTCTGCCGCTTCTTCCCACTGCCCAGATGTACAGTTATTACAGTTCTTCTTTGCATACTGTAAATTATAATTACTGCTTAACTATTCCCTAGCTTCAGCCAACACCGTGTGTTTTAAAGAAAGCTGTATCCTGAAGCAATTTCAGGTTTCATTTTCTGCTTTTGATTTTTGTGGTGCTTTTGTTTGTTTGTTTTCATTCTCCAACTCTGAACTAGAAAACATTGCAGTATGAAAAGGGGACTATAACTGAAATTTGAGTTAAAAATCTATTCCCTTGATCTTAGGTTTTGGCGGGGGAGAGGGGGGAGTGCAACATATGTGCAATTTGCTAGTATTTAATATATTAAGCTTATTTTTTCACAATTGAAAAAAAAAATGTCCTTTTTTTGAGGATAAAAATTCTGTCAGGAGTGTGTGTGTGCCTCCTGGCTGCTTGCTTGATCATTGCTCATGTTCTTTCTCTGGCTTTGTGGCTGGCGATTGGTTTAAGGGGAGGACTTAATTGTGATGCAGCCCAGTAGCTGCTCTGGGAGGCTGTACCCGTTGTGAAATGGATTTCTGACCCACGTTGATTTTGGTAGGAATTTTATCATGGCTCTTGGTGAGACTAAGATCTTTAAGACTACAAAACCAAGACTTTCCTGCCCATCCAGCTACTGGATTATGTGATGTGAGATTATACATTTATTTATACTGCTCACCTCAGTGATGCCACAGTTGTACCACTCTCCTGGAAGCAGGGGTTGGCCCCATAGCAGAGAGCAGCTTCAGAGGCAGAGATTTGGGTTTGGTTGTGCTGACAGTCCCTGTAAAAGTAAAACTTCCATGTTCAAATTGAATATCAATTTCGTTATAATCAATAGCTTTTTAATTCTGAGGCTCAGAAACCAGAGTATCCTAAGTAGAGTCAGGGCAAATTCACATCACCATAAATGGAAATGTCCCTGGAGATCTTAATAAAAAGAGCTTGAGGCTTATCTGTTGACTTCTTTAGCTGATGAATAGAAATTAGAATACTTGCAGAAAATTTCTAATACTGCTGTAGAATGGATGGCTTGAGATTCTGTTCCTATTCTTAACTATACCAATGGCTTATCCCATCTCAAAGGACTGATAACAGAAAGAAATCATGTCCATTTGGCCTGAGGGAATATTGTTCCTTCAGGATTCAGAAGTGCTTCACAGAGGGAAACAGGTCGCTGACATACAGGTTATTTGACTTTCTGGTCTTGTTTTCTGTTTCCCCAAGAACACACTGGTAGGCTGATTTTTCTTGTTCTGCCATCTTCCTTGAGATGGCCAGCATTGGACCCTTTCCAGGATGCTTAAATGTTGATTTTTTTTTTTTAATTATTATTTATTTCATATCTGGTGAGATGGGAGCATCTAGCTGATAGCTATCACAGACCTTAGGAAGATGGATTCTTCTGACTGTGTGGTTCTTTTTGTGTCAGTAGAAGTTCCTTGTGACATTTCATTGCTCTCTCTCTATTTGATGTCTCAATGGTCTATTTCAAGATAGAGGTTAGGAAAAAAAAGGAGGAAACAGATTCCATATTTTATAGCCACTTAATCAGATCATTATTTCTGCAAAGAAAGAAGGCAGCATTAAATTTATAAGTAGCATAGAATTGAGTTGATTTAGGGACGTGTGTCCAGTATTAATCTTCAAGGAAACCAATACCAGAAAGGAAATATTGCTGTGTCCCACCTGTCTCCATAATTACTTCTTTTAATACTTTATATTTTCTTACTTCTGAGACCTAGAAGTAAAAATGGTGTTGTGCAGTAAAACCACCCACTAAGTGTGGTACTGTAGCTCCTATATTTGTATGTACTTATGTTTGTTGTTACAGTAGCGGTTTTAATTATATAAATATGTATTTATGAAGTCTGGCCATGATCACTGACAGTGTGACACTGGGGCAAAGCAGCCTTTGTTGTGCATGTGGCACCTTGGCCATGTAGAAGCAGCTTCCAAGGCCCTGTGGTCTCTGGGGCCAAGGCATCCTAATGGTACCCCATCCAACCTGGTGGCCTCAGCTTCTGGATTGGCCTTTTAACTTGCTGTGAGCTGCACTAGGCTGGAGATGACTTTCGTTTGGGGTTAAAGATGATGCTAAAAAACCTTGGCTCCTTCACTGAATAATCAAGCCACTTGAAGAATTTGGCTAACCAGTCTCCTTTGTTTTATGATTTACCAGTGTTGTGGGGTATTCCTAGAGCTCATGGGGGGCAGTGCTCCTGTGTTACCATGGCTACCTACAAAGTTGTTGTGATGGCATCAAAACTGGTTTTTTTGGCTTTATGTATCTTCAATTCCTGCTTTTTTGTAAGCGAGTTTGCAGAATTTTAACCTTGATTTGTGTCAGAAAGCTGAGTTGCCAGTCTTCTTTCCCAAAAATGTCTCTTGACTATCCAAGCTAGATTTCTGAGATATGCATACATCCAGTCTATGTAGTCTTTGCATTTATCATTTAAAAATGGAAATTGGGAAGAACTGGCACTGTATTGATTGTTGCCCTTTGATTCAAATATTACATAAGTGCTTTCTGCATGAAAAGCAGTGCCCACCAGGGTGACTAGGTGTTAGTCTTGGATGTGCTCTGCTGGGAATTGAGGAAATGTTTAAGAAGAGGGTAAAAATGGTTGGGGGATGGAAGTTGTCTTTCTTCTTTTAACCAAACTGGTATGCTAACTTTTCTAAGCATATGTTTTGATACTTTTTTTTTTTTTTTTAATATAAATTTTGAGCATCTTGCCTGGAGATTATCCTGTTCATTATATACTTTTTTCTTTCTGGAAGTGAAAATTGGCATAATTTACTGAAACCAGTCTCAGTTCCATCAGTGTAGCATTTGCTAGTGCAGGGTATTTTTGCTGTCTCCAACTTTGAAGAGTTTACTTAAGTATCAAGTTGTTAGTCAAAACCCAACAGGTGCTGCATCTGAATTATGGATGGTTACACAGTCACTTTAGTCTGAATAAAGGTCTGGGATAAACTGCTTTGGGGTTATACACAGGAGTCAACTTCAGCAGACAACCACAAATGCCAAAGACAGTATTTTGACTTTAGTGCAGGCATTGCATGTATAATTTCTGACTGAGCTGGGAGGAGGTAAAAGAAGCTCCAAGTTTTGTGTCTAGATTAAAAAAAAAATCTAAAAGAAACCTGGGAAACTGTATCGAAAAATATATGAACATACATAGTGCAGTATATTCATATTCCATGATGGCATACTTGAGGGAAAAAAATAAAAGTGAATATATACAACATTTCTTATTTCACCATGCTAAGATTATTAAAATGTCATTGCTGATAAAAGAGAATAAAACTCGAAGGCAAGTTTCAACCTCAAATGCACTTATCTTTGAAATAGCCTAATGTGCCAATTCTGTTCTTAAAGAAAAAAATAGTTTACATACCTGACATCTGAGCCTTTAAATCCTACCCGAAGATGTGTTTAGCATACAGAAGAGTGGAAGAAAATGTCTGAATCTTGAGAGAAAAGCTTGAGGAAATAAGGAAGGGAATACAAACTAAGGCAGTCACAAGAGAAAAACTCTTGAAGTGAAAGCTTAGAAGTGAAAAGTATATGTAACTCTTCTGGTCTCCTTAACATATTGAAGTTTAATGCTTCAATTATGCTGTAACACTGCAGAAGGGATAGTGCAAGCTGAAGTAATTAATTCATACTGACCAAAGACTGAGGAGAAGTCTTAAAAGAATTTATGTGCTCATCCCTAGCTGTAATAGGGGGATGGAAAGAGAGTGAAGAATTGTTTGCAATTTGTAAAGTCTCCTCAAATAATTGGAATATTGGTTATAAAAACAGTAAACATCCAGCGAAGGGAAGGGGTTTCTTGCCTGTTTCAATTCATACATAAATTTTCAACAGAACTTGAACAGCACTGCAGTCAGTGCTTGTAACTCTTGAATGGGACGTTCAATCCCTGTCTCAGTTGAGCACATTCAACTTCTAGCACTTGCAGATTCTGTGTATCGAGATAACATCCTTGTCAATTCATACACAAATGTCTTCAGGGAGCAGACACAGAGCAAACAAGTGATATCTCTCTCCTGGGGGAACCAGTGAGTCCCATTTGTGCATGTATTGACGGGCTTGCTTGGAACGTCACCAAGTATATTTAATCCAAAGTAAAATGGAGTTTTGCCATAGACTGTCATGAACTTCTGCAGATTTAGTGTTTAACATCCTTCCAGATCTGTGAATCTCACTGTTAGGGAAGGAGGGGAAAAAAAAAAAAAAAAAAAAAAATGGCCCATACAAATTTCATGAAGTATGCATTGTATAAAGGATAAATGATTATAAGCATATGGTACCTTTCCTTGAGCAGACTTGCATATGCATAAAACTTTCTTTAGAAGTAGCCTTGGAAGCATGTAGAGCTTCCAAGATATCATTCAGACCACTAAATTAGACTTTTTCCTTTTACTCCCCCTCCCTCCATGTTATGGCAAAATGATAAGAGAATGGACTAAATATACTCCTTAATTTCTTTCTTCCTTATCTTTTTCCCTCTCTTCTCCCAAGAGATTCCAGGGAATCATTGTTAAACGTTGGTACTTATTTTGGCTCCATGATGCATGAAATGTGAAGAGATTGCCTTCAGCTGAAATGCAAAAGGCTGGAAGATTATTAGAAAATATAGGAAGAGAACAACAATATAAATGGTAGTATGCTAAGGTGTTGATCCCACAGCTCAACACCAATTTTGTCTTACTAGGAAAACCAAGAGCAAGTTATTATTATTATTATTATTATTATTATTATTATTATTATTACTGTTTTTTTCTATTTTTCTTTCAGTGTGTAACTGTATGACATCTCCTGTATTTCATATTCATCCCTTGTAGAGAACTAAGGGGTGGGGGAGGATCATTATTCTTCATGCATGTCATTTGTCCTCTGCCCTTTTAGCTCCCCTCTGCAGGCTGGCAGCAAACTAAAACAAAACTCTGGAGCAGCTCAGAATTGTGTTTCTGTATCTAATCTGAGACAGTTTTGAAGTTGGCCCTAACAGGGTTGGAGTTAGCAGCATGCAGCAGCTGAAAATGTCATGCTTTGGCTCTGCTGCTGGGCTGAGTCTCACTATTGCCCTTTGTTGTTCTCACATATCATTTTATTTTTAGGTGGCATTGTTTATGAGGACATAGAGAAGAGAGGTGAGAGAAAGGGAAAAAAGGGCTGTTGGGCTGTCAACATTAATATACAGAAGTAAGCTGGTGAGGTGTTGGATCCCTCGAGTCATCCTCAGAGATCTGGACATATGGGTGGGTGAATGTTAAGATCCAGTGTGAGCAGTAAGTGAATAAGAAGGTGTCAGCAATTTACAACAAGGTTTTTCATTTATTACTTTCTATGGGCAACGTGTCATCGTGCAGGTGGTGGTTGTTGGCATGCTTTGTTGCAGGAAAATGTTGTCCTGATGAGCTTGCAGCAGGGCAGGAGGATGCTGCAAAGTAAAGGAAGGGCTTGAGACAGGTAAACGTGCCAGACGGAATTTCAGATGGGCTCCATCACGTTACCTTCCAGGAACAAATGTGTGGGATGCAGGAGTATTTTAAGCAACAAGCTCATTTGGACTAACAAAATGACATGCGTTTGAAACAACTGGGTAGACGGTAATTTAGAAGGTGAAGTTCAGTAACAGTTTGACAGGTCGTGCTTCAGTGTCACCCATCAATCTGATCATTTAGTTATGAAATATTTTTTGGGGTTGGGCCAAAATATCTCTGCCTGGTAGAGCATTGGGTGAGAGATGGCTTCTGGGGTACTTTGAATAAGGAAATTGCAGAAAAGTGGGACACAGCTTCAGGTAGTAGTGATTATTTTACATGTGTGAATTTCTTGAAAGACTTGAGGACTGTAGTAATACAAAAATACTGGATATAATGTTTCTGTGCTGTCAGTAATAGCCAGAGCACCTCAGAGCACTCTCAAGAGTTTAGAGTGGTTAAAAGAGTTGGTTGACCAGGACAAGTTTGCCATATTCTGCCCCACACTGCCCCATCTGCTTAGCATAATCAGAGGAGAATAATTTTGATGCTTATTCACTTAAATTATTTAAATTTGCTCCATTTGAGAGAGGAGTTTCAGCTTTGGAGCGCAGTTATTTCCAGTGGCATTGTGGATATAAAGGGAAGCTGTGGCAGAGATTCCCTTAAAGATGTCATCACTTGAAAGCAGCACCCAGTCCCTTTTTCCCTGCTACTCTTCAGACTCATTGGAAGCATATGCATGCCTAGAGTAAAAGGGCACAGAAATAATATAATGGGAAAGATTTGCAGGCTTATCTTGACTACATTTCTGTCAATGAGACACTGTTTCTTGTAATACAATCTTAAATCCTATCTTCATTAAAATTTTAAACCACTCAGCTCCAGAGGAAAATGCTTTGATTCCTTTTCTTCTTAAAAAATAATGTGCATGTGTCTACTGAAATTGCACTTTTATATTTAAAAATACCTTAACAGGCTGCTTTCTAATGAGCAGGGTTTTTTTTCTGATGGTGCACTTTCTCTAGAGCAGTGGAACAGCTCATAAATAGTTAATTGGAGCCATGGCTGTACTTGTGCACTTGAGTAACAGCCTTGGTGGGGAACTTCTCAGTCGTGCAGACAGGCCACTGCAGTCTTATCAGCAACAGCAGCAAGATGTCAGATTTTCAACAGGAGCAGGAGACACTGACAAAATTTGCCATCTACTTCTAATTAAGTGTAGAGCTAAAGTGCATTTGCTTAAGACAATAGTATCCAAAGTAATAATTTTTTTTCCTGTAAACGTATTTTTTAAAGGGATAATGCCCATTAAAATAAATTTGGACTAAGTTAAAATGTTGAAGCCCTTTCTTTATATATAAAGTTGTGTTTTTCTTTTATATCATCTGGATTTCAATGGTCCAATTTAGCCCTATGAACTCTTTCACTTTCAGCATTGGAATTTAAGTATGTTAATCATGTTTTATGTCAGTGAATTGAATTACTCTTTATTTTTAATGAAAGTTCTTCAGGTTTAATGAGTAAAGAAATAATATAAAATACAATAACCCAAGCCTTAATATTTTCTTGATCACAAGTCAAGCCTTCTATATAATTTATTAAAGTAGCATAATGTCCTTACATTTAAGGTCAAGATTTTGCAGGCTTAGCAGAGATTTTTATGCATAAGGGAAAGATGAAACTTTAAAAATATTATTTCAGCAGTTTCATAATTTAGGATTGTGACCTCATGCTCTAAGAATAATTATGGTGCATTACGATCAGCAGTTTATCAATATTCATTCATGGACTTAGACTCTCTTCATATCATAGTTTGTTGGGTGTTTTTTTTTCTTTTCATGCAACCATAGTAACTTTAAAATAGCTGCTAAATGCCTTAAAGAGCATGGGCAGTTGCATTTTTTGGAGGTTGTGCTTTAAGCAGTATCTACAATATTTATGAAAGCCACTGTTATTTTGTTCTTTCCCTGAATTTTTGTGTGGTTGTTACACCTTCTGCTGCCAGGTGTGACCAGTGTTTCCAAGGAGCCATCACAGTGATGTTTACCAGCTCTGCTTTCACTGTGGCCAGTGTGAATTTTAATTTGTTGTGGCTGCATGTGCAGCTCCTGCAAAAATCAGGGGCAGTAGGATGGTTTGCCATTGGTTTAAACTGAAACTGTAATGGCAGAGAAGGCATAAGAACAGGTAGGAAGTTCTATGGCTGTTTAAGAATTGATTTGTGGCTGAAAATTCAGTAGTGTTGCATCAGTCCATAGTCAAGAATGTCAAATACTGAGAGCCAGCTACAAGGAAAAGCCAAATCAATGAACACTTCACCAGTTTATTAAAATTTCTATGTAGCATCTTTAATGAAGCATTAAATGAACTTTTCCGACTTCCCCGGCCAAGAGCAGCAGGCAGCAAAGCAGCACAAGCTCTTCTGGCTGTCCTGTGAACACTGCAGAGAAGGGCAGCAGGCACTTGTGGTACTTCTGGTCAGAGAGCACCACCTGGCCTGACCAAGGCACAGCTGTTTGCAGACATCAAGGACAAGCAGATGATTCCTCAGGAGCTCAAGCATGCAGAGATTCAGCTCTACAAAAAGAGTAGAGTTCATGCCTTGGAAAATGGTGTATTCATTCACTTCTTGCAGGAAAAAGAAACTTCTGTCTTTTCTGGAATAATGGTCAGCAGACTGAAGGTTTAGCTTGGTTGAGGAACAGTTAATGCAATTTTTCAGCCAAGGAAATCTCAGAAAAGCTGAGAATAAAGGCCTGTATCTTTTCTTTGCCAAGCAAGCCAAAGCCTGTAATACCATTAATCTCAAGGGTTCCTTCAGGCTTCGGCAAAATTCAGCTGTTTGGGCAAGCCCTTGAGTTGGGAGCTCTGGCGTGTGCTTTCAGTTGGGGCAAAACATCACAACTTTCCTCCTTGAGACAGGCACAAGTCTTCATCCCTGCCCTGATCCTCCCTGCTATCCTGTAGGCAGGGCTGCTGCCTGACCTGTTGGGACACTGTGAGAGGGGAGACTGCACCCTGTGTCTCAGGGTCTGACTTTTTGCATCAAATCTAAGGTTGTGCAGCCTCTAACCTGCAGCCTGCCGCTCTCTGCCAGCCACTGCAGTTGGTTCCTGACGGTCTGAGAGCAGGAGGGACTGACTCTCCACGTTATTCTGCCAGACAGCTTGGCCTGAGCGCTTGTGTGAGGCAGACTTGAGGTGCTCCTTCAGCCTGGCTCTGCTGGGAGACGTTCGTGGGCTTGACATTTGTAGGCAATTTGTGCTGCTCCTGCAGCAAGGTGCCTGAGTGCTGCACTTGACAACACCGTCACCAGCGAGGGTAACAAAAGGCAGAGCAGCATTTGCAAGATTAAAGCAGTGTTTCTGGAATGAAAGAAGCATTGAACTTCAAACAAGTGCTTGGTATGCATTTACTTTTATTAACATTCCTCTGTATGACTGTGAAATTTGGATAACAGCCTTGCTTCTCCCAAGCATTACCAAGTTCCTCTTGGACTGTCTTTGAGTCCTTGCTGGTGTAAAAAGCCTGGAAAAGGTTTTGTCAAGTTTTTTACAAGTGTTTTTAAGCCACTTAGAAACACTGTTTTTGTAGATACGGGAGCACAGATGCAGATTTTCAAGGGAAGGGCTGGACAGCGTGTTGCCTGAAGCTGCTTTGTATGGGCTCATTAAAATCAGAATGGCTCTGAGGCAAGTCCAGGAAATATTGCAAGGATGTCTTCAAGGAAAGTCCATATTTGGAGTCCAAAACCATGAAAAAGACAGCAATGCTCCCCAGTGTGGTCAAGCTTTTGCAAATTGAATAACTAGACATCTATAGACAAGTGCAAAACTAGAACACTTGGGGAAAACAAACAAGAATAGGTGAATCAGATGAGTATCTGATAACTAATAACATGCTGGAAAAAGTTACTGGTTTACATTAGCAAGTTGAGCAGACCCCTAGACAGAGCCTAAGGAGATTTTTATGTAACCGAGCTGTCTGTGTGTTCCCACCTAATAAGTTTTGAATGTCAGCCAGCTCCAACTAAATTTGACAGTGGGTAGCTATTACAGCTATTCCATTTTAGCTGTTATCTCTTACCAGTTCCATTAAAAGAAGTGACTGGAAGGAAGAGAGGCACCCAATTAGTGTCCCCACTAGAGGAAAGGGGCTAGTTAGCAATTTTCTCCTCTTAAACCTTGCAAGGAGGAAGGAGAAAGACCTAGGAAACAAGATTTCATTATTCCTGCTCTTGAATAACAACTTAATAATTTTTAAAAATAGCAAATAATTTTCATGTACTTTGGAACTCTGCTTTTTATTTTATGTATGTTATTTAGGAACATAAAAAGCAAATATAGAAGTGAAAACTGTAGGTCTCTTAGAGCTTTGTGAGAGCAGTGGGCTCCTGTGCCAGGAGCTGCATGGTGTGAAGTAGTCTAAAGCCTGAAGGTGTGCAGATGGGGACTCCTTGGATCCTCCAGCTGTGTGATAAAACTAAGTTACACTCTGGTTGCTGCAATGTTTGAAACCATGGCTGCTCAAAGCTTACTCTGTGTCGAGTCATCTTTCTTCCCCAAGTGCTTATTCTGCATATTGCACACCTGTTTTTAACAGAAATAATTTTGATGGCTACAGAAGGGGAAAAAAAAAAAAAAAGGCAGATTGTTTTGGAATAGGCAGAAATTCAAAGCCAGGTTAAATGGGGCTTTGAGCAATGTGGTCAAGTGGAAGGTGCCCTTGCCCATGGCAGGGAGTTAGCACAAGATGAGTCCCAATGTCCCTTCCAGGCCAGTCCATTCAGTGATTCCATGATACTGCTTAATGAAGCAAAGAATGTGTCACCAGGTTCTTTGATTTTAATTGGCTCTGTGTGGGACCTGTTGTGTCAGTGAGTAATATTTGTGGTGTAACAATGAATGTAAATATTGCAGTCCTTGCTAAAGGAAATTGAGCGTCTGTGCCACAAACATGCTGCACGAGTGAGTTCTGGAGGGGGGGTGTGATGGTTTAGCAAGTAATCATGTTTGCTCACTCTGCTGTACACCTTGATTTCTATATAACTTGTATAAATTTATATATAAGCATTTAATTGTGCACGCTCATAAACTGTCTGCCTCCACAGTAATGTGTTTTTGTTCATAAACAGTTAAACATCCTTTTCCTGAAATGGGAGGGATGGTGGTATTTTTAATTATTGTAAATATTGTAAAAAATTGTAATTATTTTAATTATTACTAGCTCTTATTCCCACTGGAGTGAAATGCAAGCTGCCTTCCAAAATCAAGGTCTGCTATATACTGCAAGAGAGTTCTGGCACTACGTAGCAGAGAATTTAGGAGATGAACCAGGGCTGTGTTGTAGAACATAACTTTCCTTTTTTTTTGCTCGGTGCTCTCATTTTCCTTTAGTCTTTGCTATCTGGGTTTCAGCTACTTATCCAGAGAGAGTGGTAGGTACAGTCCTGTGTATCATTAGTATGGGAGCAGTAGAGTGAATTTCAGCTGAATAAAAATGAATTCTTTGACTTGCAATTGTGAACATTTCTAGTTTGCCTTGACAATCCTGTCAAGACAAATTTGAACTTTGTCAGCAATTGTGATTGCTTGTGGGAGAGTTACCAAAAGCCTTTGCTCTAGGTATCAGTCAGTGATTGCAGCCCTCATCTGCTATTTGACCAAAATTTTCCATGGCACTCAGCAGGCTATTACTTGTCACTCTGACATATAATGGAGGAGTATTTTAATTGATTTAAAAGTTAAAATTTATGGTTACTTAATACAGTATAGCTGTATTACATGTCAGTGGTTACACTTGCTGTGAAAATAGAGAAAGGGGAGTTGAAACGACTTGGTGTTTGGAATATTTTTAAAACACAGGCCATTGATTTTACCTTCTACTTTGACTAGCTATCAATAGAGTTTTTATTTAGTTAATGGGATCAGAGGTTTCCTATTATGTAATTATTGTTGATTTTAAAAGGGATTCTGGATTGTTAACTGTGCATTTAGTTTCTAAAACTGTTTCTTCCAAGATTCAATAGTACTTCTGCTTGAAATTCTTTGCTTTTGTGCTGAAATTTGAATAACTGCATTTTGGATGTGATGCTGTTTTGTTTCATCACCTAAACTGCTCCTCTGTCATGGTTTCCAGGTGCCCAAAATAGGCAAAATTTTACTTAAGTCCAAGGGTTATGTGCAATTGAAAATTGTAAGTCATTCTGAAGGATGTGCAGTGTGAGTGAGGTCGGTGCGTTTGCACACATGCAGGCTGTATATATGCTGGAGTATGAGATCAGATGCTCTGGCAATACTGTCCTCCTAATTGCTCTTGTGGGTGCAAGTCTGCAGTGACTTTCTAATTGATGATGAGTTTAAACCATCTTTTTCTGTGTCCATTTGAAAACAAGCCCTTTTGCAAGAAAGGGAGGAAGGTGCTATGAAGATGAGTGACTTGCATTTCTCTTCTCTCCACCCTGCCCATTGTTTAAATTACCTGACTTTCTAAATTAGGAAGAAGGATGGAAAGGATATCTGCATTCCTCCTACAGCAGTAGGATGGGAAATTGGGCTGTGGAATACTCATTTTTGTACCTCTCTTTTGGCTTACACTGCCAGACCGCCACGTAAAAGACGACAGGCAAGGGAAAACAGAGGAACTCGAAGTGTGCAAATAAATGTGGCAGTTGACAATATGACTGCCAACAGGAGTGAACTTACCTTGGGGTAAATATAAGAGTAAGGATCTCTGCAAATTGTCGCTGTGTAGTGGAGGTGGCACAAGTGGGAGGTGATTGTCCTTGTTTGAGCTGGAGCTGCTGCTTGCTGTGTCCTCTGCTAATCATCACAATATTTAAAAGCATATATGGAGCCTGAGAAGGCTGTTTCACCTGTGAAAATATTCACAGGTTGAACTGGGATCGTGACTATGGGAGGAAATCCAATTGCAAACTGTTGGTAAGCAACCTGAGAGCCAGAGAGGCTGGGAAGGAAAGTGATTCTTTAAGCAAGACAGGATCAGTAAGGATAGATGTGGAAATTCTACCTTCTAGTTTTAGGAAGATGTTTGGTTTAGGACATGGGACCAGGAGGGTGGAAAAGACAACTTTACGAAATACTTCCACATCTATGTACCTAGACCTGCAAGAGGCATCTTATTTTGTGTATCAAGTAATACTGATGTGCATTAAAACACCATGAACAGGTTGATGCTAAAAATGGAGAAGCATTAGTGAAAAGGAAGCCATCATTAATTCAAATAGTGGTTTCAGAAGTGACAGAAGATGTTTCAAAATAATGTGGCTATTAGTCTTTTAAAATATCTGTTAATCAGAGATGGTGGTAAAGTTGGAGTTTGACTCTTACTGTATCATCTGAAGCAAGCTGGAAACTTCCAATAAAATGTAAATATCTGTGCCTAACCTTATTAAGGTTTATTACTTTTTGATTAGTGAGGTCATCTTAGGTGAATTATTTATTTTTTCAATCCTTCTTTTACAAATGTGCACAGACCTCCCTGCATCGTGCAAGATACTGAGGTCTGTTCATGTCAGGAATTTCTCTGATAGACTCATGGGCTTGAGTCTTAGCACTCAGTTCTGTGTTAGTACCTCATACTAGCTGGTACTGCAAGCTGCCTGTTGCTTTTCATCTCCCCTACGTCCTGTTTATGAAGTTTAGAATGGTGTGCAGACCTTCCTACTTGTCTTTTCTGTTCCTGTGTGGTATTTTTAATACAGCAGACACTGGTGCTGTAATTCCAATACACTTCCAACATCCACACTAATTTTGTCTTAGTGGATGGGGGGGATAAGGGAGTTAAAAAAGACCAAACTCCCCACTCCATTCGCCCCTTAGGTTCTTTCAGATCAAGCAATAATTATACATGTTGCCTTCCTAAGCCTGTGGGATTGCTCTTACAAGTAAAGGTCTGCCATACTGGGGTATTATGTGACAAGTTGGAAAATAGCCTTTGTTCCCATGGTAACCTTTTTTTTGTGCTTTGGTGCATTTTTTCCCTATGGTTTCATGGTTGCTCTGGAGGTTTTTCTATTGTGGTATTTTAATCCCCAGTAGACTGTGGATGGCAGTTCAGTTTACTTTTTGCTATTATGAAATAATTTAATTTTGAAAAAAATTTATTTGATTATGGAACTCTTGTAAACTTTTTATATTGTGGTTAGGGTATTAATGGTGTGGTAGCTTTCTCTGTAAGCATATCATGCACTCAGAAGTAAAAGCAAGCAGTTGGTAATAGGAAAGTATGTCCAACTGGACCAAGCTGCTTCTGTTGTAAGCTAATATTTTTAATGCAGTTATTCTTTTAGGACTTTTGAGGCCAAGCCGTTGCCAGACACATCAGGTAGATTTTTCTCTGCAACACAATGAAATTTCTTAAGGTCATTAACAGACAGTACTCTGATCATCAATGTCATTTCAGGTTTCTGTAATGAGGGTTTCATAAAATTAGCTTTCAAACAAAGGCAGGTATTTTTAGGAGCTGCTTGTTTAGACTCCGAGGGAAGAGCTTCAACAAAAGTTGTGAGCTTTCTTTTGGAAAGATGAGGCTTTTTAAAGAGATGCTTTTATTACTGGTAGCATCTCCCTGCATTTGCCTTCTATGTATATTTTCCTCTTTCCTTGCTTGTTCAGTTTTCTTTGTCTCAGAAGCCTTCACTAGCAGAGCAATGTAGTCAAGCAGTCTTGCCTGAAATTCCTCATGGTGGTGATTTCCCACTGGTGCCCCCATCAGCAGGTGAGCCTCACATGAATCGTGGCACTTTATGCATCTTTAAAATGTTTCTGACTGCGAAGGCACCAGAACCTTGCCAGGTAAACACTACTGTGCCCTGGTAGGAGTCTTACCAGGGTGCAGAATGGCTCACATAGTTTTCAGCAGTGGAAAATGAGATGGTGCTGTGAAAACATTGGATTTTCAAAGCTGTGTGTCTCCTCCTATTTATGGCAAGTGAGCGGGTGCAGGAAAAGAAAGAGTTAAACATACTCCCTGCCCCCCTCAAATAGACTTTCAATAATTAACCAGATAATTTTCCAGATAAACTGTTCCTGCCTTATCTTGCTATACATAGCAATTTATAATCAGCAGCACAAACACCAGAATTGCATGCATTTAAACTGCACTAATTGTATAAGTGGGCCAAATATGAAAAGTTAGAGCAAATGTACTGTGAGGTTTACTGGAGTTCTCTGCCTTCCAAAGCTGAAGGCTTCTTCCTAATAGGAACCTCCCCATCTAAGTTAACCATTCCATTTCAATAGATAATTGTATATCTAAAAAACCTACATAGCAAGGAAATTTTATTTCTCTGGGGCAGCTGTGTCTTGGTAGGTTGTGACAGTAGTTAGAAAAGTGCATTGCAGAAGGAAAGTAGGAGGATGTTGTATTTCTCTGATCACTAAATCACTGGGTAAAAATTACATTTATTTCCTCCTCAGTGTCAGTCCATCAGAAGACACTTTCCTTGATGCTTAAGTTTATATTTTTCCTTAGTCGACCGATTATGTGGGGGTAAAATTTGGCTTGCTGGCTATAGTTGCTACCAAAATATTTCAGTAGAGAAGGTCAAGGAAGAGTCAGGGTTTATGGCTGGATGGAGGAAAATGCTGAGTCCTGTCAGCATCCACTAAGGTAAATGGGAACTGAAGGAGCATAGCACACTTGCTTCATTTTGTAAAATCAACATATGCCTTAAGGTTAAGCTAAATACAGGAACCTGTTCACTTTGACTGCAGCACAGAACGCATCAGATTGTATTTGCCAAATAAACATTGGAACTTAAATACTTTTTTTAAATCCTAAGTGCATCTTTTTAGATTTGGTGGGGCTTAGAAAAAAGGTTGGAGCCTTTTCTATTAGTGCATGTCAGTTTGCTTGTTATCATAATTAAGATCCTGGTATGAAAGTGCGATATGTGACCCTTAGGCATTGCTAAATAAAGTAACTTAAAGTGAAAGCTGGAGTTGCTGAGGAAGAACACCATCCAAGTTCTCAGTTTGCTTTCTCTTGACTAAATCCACTTTCCTTCTGATTCCTGCATGTTCCATCACACTAATAAGCATTTATTAAGATTACAAAACATTATAGTGCTTGAAGTTCAAAAAATTGAGGGGTTTCTGTCTTGGAATACAAAACTTCTGTGCTTTAAAAAAAATTGAGGCTGACCACTAATTTAAATGTAGTGTGACAGCTACAAAATTCTCTTTGTTGGGGCTTGTTGTTTGGTTGTTTTGGTTTTTTTAATTTCTGTAGAATATACCCTCAAAGAGGGTAAATGTTGCTCTGCCTGCTCTGGGAGTGTTGCTGCTGAGGCTCAGGGGTGGTTGGGCTCCAGCAGTTCTTAGCTCAGCCTTCCCAAGGTCCCACGTGACTGCCTTCTCCTCCAAAATTCTGATCGTTTCATCTCTGCACCTTTTCACTTCTCTCTGCTTTCTTGCTCTGCTGACAAGAAGATTGGTTTATATACTCTGACATTTAAGAAATACCATTTTCCAGTCTGCTAATCTGCTTTATTCAACTAGTTATAGGAGAGAGCCAGGGTTCCTTCCCACAGTGAAGCTTTTTAAATATTTGGGTTATACAAGCAGAAACTGATGCTGGTCAAACATTAGTATTGACAATTAAAATGGGAAGCATGGAGCAAAATCTGGGAAATGATACATGGCACTGAGGCAGGTCATGGCTACCATCATTGTGGTGTGGCCAAATAATCTACTGGACAGCTTTTGACCAGTATGACACTTTCTAAAGGAGTAGTAGAGTTATCTTGGGCAGTGAAATTGTTCTTACTATGTAACCACGCATAAAACTAATGGAGGCAATGTGAAGATGAGATGGTTATGCTGTTTAGTGTGACGGCTGAGTGGACAATGAATTAAAGAAAGGAAGGTACTGGGAGAGCTGCTAAGAGAACTGAAATACCATTGAAATACCCAGCTCTTGTTTTGGGCCACAGAAACGTTAGTTTCAGTATTTCTGTGTGCAAAGTTGACTACCTACTACTAGTTCCCAGTAGAAGATTACTCTAGCTGGAGGTTATGCCCCTTCAGAAATGAGGTGAGAGGGTAGAAATAAGCTGCTGACAGCCTTTGCATCTTGAATGCCCTGATTATTCTTCCTCTTATAGTTCCTTTTTTTCTTCTTGTGGTAAAAATATGGTTCTATAATCTCAAATTCTTTTTGCCTTTGTTTTTGCATACCTTTATTTATTGAGGCATACCTAGGTTACTTCTGTTTGTTTTACTGCCAGAAAATTTCAGCATGAAAAAGAAAAGTCAATGGCATGGAATTAAAAAGGACTCATCTAGATCTCATAATAATAAAAGCACTTGGAACAAATGACTTTGGAATTCATATTGTGGCTTATGCTTCTTTGGAGTGCTTCATTTTATCATCAGAGAGGCATCGTTTGTTTAAACTGTGCTCCTGTATGACATCTGGTTTGAAAAGCATAATAACCTATATAATCAGCTTTTTAAATGCTGGATTATCTATGGGTTTATTGACTCTTCTTTACAAAATCTGTTATTTCTGATTAATTCTCCATATAGCTATTACTAAAGCCAACTCTGAGAGACACAAATGAGCTTGATGGCAATGGCTAGTCAAGGTCAGCATCTAACTGCCAGCATTTGCACTGTTAGGGATAATAAATCAGGCTTATTCTTAATCACATACCCTACAACGTGACAAATGTTACTGGAACCATCGAAGCAACCGTTTTACAACATTTGGCATTGTTAAACTCTTCATGCTGCCCTTGGCTGTAACAGCATTGTGATAAAATATGTATGCTCTGTTAGATCTCCTCTCTTTGAATCCTGTGGAGTTTTATGTGGGGGTGTGTGTTTGCCTATTCTTGTCTTTGTATTAGAAATAATGAGAGAGGCATGAAAGCAACAATGCCTAATCAACCTATGGGAGCCACTGGCTTCTGAAAATGGGAATGAGTAGCCAACTCTATGGAACTATTTTATATTTCTTGTGTTTTCAGTTGGGAGTTTATTTTGAGACTAGCTTGCCACCCACAAAGAATGTCCTGGCTCAACAACAGTCCATTGTATAAAAGTTTTTTAAAAAACCCTGTTAAATATCAGAAGAGTAAGTGTTAGGCTCTGATTTGGTTTTGTGTAAATACGGTGTTTTCACTTGATCTGAATTTTAAGGCTCAAATCTGCTGTGGCCCACATATGTCATAAGATTTAGCATGCCATTCAACTAGATATTTGGCACTAGGCTAATTACCTTCCAGGGATCCAATTGTAAAGTTTCTAATCTTTTTTTATGATTTTTATTATTACATGGCCCAACTCTTCTGGATATTCCAAAAGAGAGAATGACTTGTTACTTAAGTAACAAGGATTATTGTAACTAAACTTCTCATCTGGAGGAAAAAATCAAACTGAGCTCCAAAAAAAGAGCTAAAATTTAATTAATGTATAATTGTTATAATCAACTGAATTGAACACTGCTATTTTGCTTATTCAGTGTTACCTGCCTGTAACTTTTCCCACATGCTAGTTTACATTAGGATTACTTGGTAAAAATTTATGGCATGTTGCTGTGGAAAATTAATGCAAAAGGAAATATTTAACTTGGAGCATGAAGGAAAAGCACTTTCGGTGTGGAGGGTTTAGTGTAGTTTTTCTGCCTGTGCCTATTATAGAATAAAGAGCTGTAACAATTAATAAAAAGAATTGGTTTAATAAAGGTGATGAATAAATGAAGTGTTTTTCCGTGTCATCAACACTGGATGTCTGGCCTGGAAATAAAGGCCAAGGGGTAGGTTCCTCATCAGTCAGATCTTGTTCACTATGGTTACTAAGAAAGGGGTGACAGCCTGAATGAAGAGAGATTTAGGAGGAAAAGATGTAACCATCTATGTGTGCCTTGTTGGGAAAGAAATGCTTCCATGGAGAGAATGAGTTATCCTGAGGTTTAACTTCTGATCTGAGCATATTTTTGGGCTTAGCCTTTCATTATTTGCACCACTTTGCCTTTGTGTGAGGTATTACAACAACATTTTGAATTAGCAAACACTCTGGTATAGCATGGGTGAAAGAGAACCCAAGAGATTTTAAAAACAAGCCAAACATTTTTCATTTAAGACAATCGTAGCCAGAGTTGGTAGGAGTTGGAGGATACCAACAGCAAATATATCAATTGGTTTTTTGTAGTAAAGTGTTTGAGAACAGCTCCATGTTTGATACTTCTATTAAGAATGAAAATGCTTCATTTGTGTTTTAACATATTCCACTTTTAAACTAATAAAAGAAGGAATTAATTCAATTAAATTCCAGAATGTTAAGCTTCCACCTGTGATGCTGTGGCTGAGTAGCTGAATACATACTTCATATTCAGGCTGTACCTTTCAGTTGTATTCAAGTCTTCAGTGGAGAGGAGCACTGCATAAAATATGCTATAGATTGCATCTTAGGTAGGCATTTAATAATAGCCGTGGATCAACTGGTGTCTTAATGTGCCTTTGCTGGCTTTCTTTTACCTAATAATTCTGTGAAAGTGCAGTTTTGTAGGGTAGCTTGTATCTAAAAAAAGGCTCTCCCACCTTCTGCAAATCCTACATGACAATTTATTTTCAACTAAAAATAATACATAATTACATATATATATATGCAGTATGTATATATAGAGAAGCATGTGCATGCGTATATATATAAAAATAAAAATCATGCACACTGCTGTGATACCCTGGAAACCTTCATTTCTCTACAGGAAAAGCTCTCTAATGAAATTACCTCTTTTTTAGATATTAAAAAAAAAAAGTACACTGACCTTTTCCAGGGTAGAAAGACTAGGAAAGTTTTTGCCCATTGTATGACGAAATGGGAACAAGCAGCATCAAAATTACAAATCCCCTGAGACGTTTTGGCCTTCCGTCAGAATTGAAGAGTTTCCCTTCTCAGGGAAAAATACTGATGTTTGCAGTGAAAGCAAGCATTTTCAAGGTTAGTTTTCCAGGTTATTGACATTTTCTCTAGAAAGCAGGCACCTTTTGAAGAATTTTGTGTAATGGGAGGCCTAATTTTTTTTCATGTAATATGGAACATGCTACAGGGAGAAAGTCTGGTTCTTTGCCTTATCGCATCAGAGCTGAATACCAGCACAGCCTTGGCAAATCCTGGAAAAGTTACTTTTCCTTAGGGTAAATTAATGCAGCGTGTGCAGGTATGACTGTGACTGGAGCATGCAGAACTTATTTTAACAGAGATTTGGTGAGGCATTCTCTCTTAACAGATGAGCTAATGCCATCACCTAGCAATTATCAAGTAGTGTGATGTTATGTAATGAAAGTATAAATAGCACAAGGACTAAAACTAGTAAATCTAACAGACTGTGGCGAGCAGACAAGAGCAGGAATACTATTTGGAACATTTTGATTAACATCTGAACACTGTCATTTAAGCAGACATTTAGATTTGATGTTGCAGTAAAGCTGTAGGCCAGGAGAGCTGCTGTCCTTCATTTGGAGTGACATTCGAGCTGTGCCCCCTGGATAAATCACTTGGCCTCTGCATACCTCTTCAGAGCAAGTTAGAAATTTGGAAGAAGGCAAAGGGTTTATATTTAGAATTTCTTAAGCAAGCTCATTATCTGTTTGAATTAAGACTACCTGTAGACTTTGTTTCCCAGTGGCTGATGGACAAATAGCCTGTGACCTGCAGTTTGAAAAACCTGATAACTTCCCCACTGGTATGAAGTCTTTCAGGGTTGTTTTTGTAGTTGTTTGTCAGCATTCACAGAGATAACATGGAGGAAATGCAAGAGTACATGTTTACCTGGAGAAGAGGGTGGCTGCATGGAAGGAGAGACTCCCTTTGGCCCCATGGAGACATGGGAGGGATCCAAAGTTTTCGTCTCCTTCATGGAGAAGGAATCCTTCCAGGATCTGGCATGTTTCTCCAAGCAGGCCCATTACATTAGGGTGGCATTTTCAGTTCCTGAGGGAGGAAGGGAGGGAGGAAACTGACAGGATCAGGAAATGTGACTTGTTTTTGGAAAGCACTGTCTTTGAGAGTTGTCCGTGGAAAAGGTGCCCTGTAGTTTAAGAGTGAGGTAGATGATTGAAGCAGGGCTTGCAGGTGCATCTGTCTGCAAACCTTCAGGATGGTCTGAACCTCCAGTGCTACTTTTCTGGCACCTGCAGGCATATGGGAGGATCTTCTGCACTTGCAGAATGTACAAAGGCTTCAAAACTACATCTGAAGTATCTGCTAAATTACAGGAATATTAGAAATAGGCTCATGGACTACTGCAGTGGTAAACAGGGGAGTACATACCATTTTGCTGCATTACTTCATGAAATGGCCTTAGAGGTTTCCTTACAGGTATTCCTTAGCTGTGAAGACTTCAAACAAATAAAGAAATAGAAAATTTATAGCTGCCAGGTTGCAGCCAGAGTGGTTTGTTAGTTTGTTTGTTTTTTATTTTGAGTTTTAATCATCTGCTACCGATAAATTCCACTGCCCTTGTGGTAACTTCTCACATTAACATTGATATATTATGGGTGTTTTAAAACAGACAATAAAAATATTGCACTTACTAATTAAAGCAATTCATGTATTCAGCCAGGCACTGCCAGAAAGAGTTGTGGTTTCCTAATTGTTAGGTGCCTTGAGCAATATACCTGTTATAAATTCTTAATTGAACTTTGTATTATGGCTGGTGTGATTTGAAATATTCATAGCTGTTTTGTTTTGTTTAATTGCTTTCACTCCAGCTCTTCATTGAGAAGTGTATCAACTGGATCTTCAAGACCTTCCAAAGTGTGTTTGGTGTGTGGAGATGAGGCATCTGGATGTCATTATGGGGTGGTTACATGTGGCAGCTGTAAAGTTTTCTTCAAGAGAGCAGTAGAAGGTAAGAAAATACAAAACAAAAAAATATGACACAAAAGACAATACTTTTTCTTCTGTTTTTTTAAGAAATATATAGGCACGCATTACTTTTTCTATGTGTTTTCTGCCATTGGTAAAATTCTGTGTTGTTAATATGAAAAAAAAAAAAAAACATTGACTGACCTTTACAGACTTTGTAAGCAACTTCTTCAAGTGGCAAAAAAGGTTTTTAATATCTGATAATAAGAGTTCATGGCATGCAAAGGGCATAAATAACATACAGGTTTTGAATAAATGTTCTTACAACCACAGATGAAGTAGGAGATAGCTACTTACTGATTTATCTTCATGGAAAAAAAAAACTAGAAAGAAAAAATAAAATAGGCTCTTAATATGGTGTCCAGCTTGTGCACTGAGAAGAGTGAGGCAGTGTGAGATGTGATTAATTTCTTCTGTGATCATTAAATCTACTTCTGATGGCAATAAGGATTTAGCTCTCTGTTAAATAGACCTGGAGGGCTTGTGCGTCATTGAAGTCAAGGCTTCGTGTAATATCTATCAATCTATTTTTCTATCTATCATCGAAAGTGTCAATCTAATTGAAATTAACTTCCCAAAGTTATAAGGACATGGAAAAGGTTTTCCCTTGCTGAAAACATTTTCTCTTACAGTTGTGCAGTAGCTGGCCTTGATGTCCTCATACCCCAACTTCTTCTTGAGAATTTGGTTGCTTGATGCGGCACATGAACGAGAAAACCTTCCTTTTTTTGGCTAAGTGATTTCCTCCATGTGCTTCCACACCAAACCATGGATGGCTTGTCAGACATCTATATCTGAGCTGACCCCTGAATCAGGAGGAGTTGTTTTTTGGTTGGGGGGTGGTGGTGAGGCTTTCCATATACCTGCACATACTACGTGAAGTGACAGCACCTTTTGTTGTCTTCCTTCCTCCTTTCCTGCCTCCCAGGAAAGCTTCCTCTCCAGTCTTGAATCGCTGTAATTTGTAAATTTGTCTATGTTTACATCTCTTTCTTTTGCAACATAATAGGATGGATGTTCCCATCCAGCTTTACAGGAATTTATGAAAAATTACTAAGGAGCCCCTTCAGGGGTTAACAGAGTAGCAAGACTGTGTTTTCAAGCCTCAGAAGCCATTAGGAAAAGATTACTCTCTGATCAGGCATAGAAATACATTTTAAAAATGTAATTAAAACTGATCAGTAATTACTGAAAGTTTGCAAGTTAAGCAAAAAAAAAAAAAAGAAAAAATGAAAGAGAAAGGTACCCTGTGATCCCTAAAAATGTAATATGTTTAAAATTAGCTTAATATACATTTTTTTACAGTCATAGGAACATACATGTACCTACCAGTGGTATATGAGCACTGTCTAGGCTGCTTGGTATGCACATGGCTGAGCTCTTGATGTTACCAGTAGCATTGTTGTTAGGCAAACACTGAGATTTTGTCTTGACTTGAACTTTTATTTATATATTTCAGAGTACTAGCCCCAAAAGGACGTTGCAAAACCTAATACACATATTGGCTTTCAAACATCCTGGCATTATCCTTATAAATAAAAGTTTGTGTAGGTAGTTTTGTAATAAGAGGTTTCTTGTAGAGTCATCATAAATTTTTCAGTTGGGAAAAGGAACCAATAAAACACTCTCTTCTGAGCTTTCCTGTTTGAAATAATTGAAACAATTAAATATTTGTAGCTTGTGGACACACACATTCCTGTCATGATCCATTAAATATTCCTCAGTGGATGACGTCCCTGCTCTTTTCAAGGACCTTTAAAGGTCTGCTCCAACTCAGCCATTCTATCAGTCTATGACATGGGGAGACAGATTGGGTCAGAACGCATGGAAACAGAGAAAAGAGGGATTTGGAGAGAGGGAACTCTGCACATCACCTGGCTCTTTGGGTCTTGGCTGGAATTGCTAACATTGTCAGCAGACCTTGAGCGGCCTTTGAGTGCCAGTTCCTTCGTGCTCCTCTGAAATGCTACAAAACCAGAGGGATTATAACAGAAAATAACAACTGTATTGGAAATTAAAGCCAAGAAACTGGGAAGAACAAAGAGACTAAAGTTTGCATTTCAAATTATAAATCTGGTAATTGTATTCCCAGACAATCGTATCTTGGAACTTGCAGGAAATGTCTAATGAATTTATGAGAAGGAGAGCTGTAGACCAAAAAAAAGTATTAAAATGGGTTTATTGGTGAAACTTCAAGACTAATTTTAGATGGCATTTAATCCAAGACTGTAAATTATCCAAGTACTAGTTTTAGTACAGGCAGGCATGGGTGTTTTGCTGACTGACTTGATGAACAGGAGGCTGGCATGAAGAAACGTGATTTTGTCATTAACATAAATTTGATCTGCCTTGCAAACACTAAAACTCCTTAGACTGTAAAAGTGTTGGTTAATGGCATCACAGCAAAAGCTGAGGTATATACATTTAGAATACATTTTTACAGAGGTTATTTTTATTGTATGGGTTTTTTCCTCAATTACAGATATGGCTAATCATAAAGCTTCATTTGAACTTGAATTTCTGATAAAAATAGAGTCTTATGCTGAAAATACACTGTACTGTGAGGGAACCTAAAGCACCTGGCCAGGCTTGTCGTCTCTTTTTCCATTGAAGCAGCTTTCTCTGAGGAGAGTAACAGGCTTGAAGTCAGAAATCACAGCTGTTCTTGCCTATGCTTTGCATTTTCAGTCTTCATTTGTTCAAGTTCCAGACAAGTATGAGGTAATCTCTCCTAAATCAAAATTTATATTGTTTCTTAAGTTGCTAATCTTTTATTCTTCCTTTGGCTTGGAACGAAGAAAAAAGGAAGGCATTTTTTCATCTCCATATGGTGCTAAAGACTACAGCAAAAATGACCATTTTCTTCCAGTTATTTTGCATATTCGCTTGGAGATTTCTAGCTACTTAAAATGGGAGCATTAAAAAATTATATTGTATCAGTTATAGGGAAGCTTGTTCTTTTTTGAACATATAAAGATGGGGTAATTCCGTAAACACTGTTGTTGGTCTCTGTTCCAGGCAGTTCACCTTAAAGCTGGTTCTTCAATTTTAGGTCAAAAGAATAGATTTCTCTTCAGCTTTGAGGTAGAAACACAGGCACAACAACAGAAGTTTCTAGGGTTGCAGGGTTTTTTTTCCTCACCTGAACTTTTGCCAATTTAGAGTGGAGGGGTAATATGGCTGAAGGAAAATTTTGATCTGATGCTTCCTGGATGTGGCAAACCTGCTGTGCCCCTCAGTGAGCAGTGTAGGAACAAAGAAATCCCACCTGTTTTTTTCAGAAACAGGTAATCTTCCTATGCACTGTAAGTGAAAGAACTTCCCAAGGCTTTATAAGCCCCAGTAGAAGATAAACTAAAACCTCTGTGTGCTTCCCTTGTTTTTTTGTTTGGGTTTTTTTTTTTTTTTCTGTTTCAGTTGAAGTGGAAAAGTTATCAAGGTGAGAGAAATGCTAACATACATAACTCTTTAATAATTTGCTTAATTAGCATAACATAACTTTTTATAGAATGCTACTGAGAACAGGGGAGTTCACCTTATTGATCATTGAAAAAAGCAGTATTTTTTATGCTGTATGAAACTGGAATTGATACATAACAGCCGTTTTGCACATCATTTTGCAGTGTGTGCACCCATGAATTTTGTAGGTCCGTGTTACTATAATTAATTATACATACAGTTCTTCACTCTCCACTCTTCTGTTCATTCACTGTAATGGAGTCAGTGTTTTTCCATAACAGGCTGCAATTTTCCTTTTATCCACTTTCCTAAGGTCCATGGCCTCTCTAAATTTGACATCACTCAGTATCGATGTCCATATGTTTTCATAGAAATTTTTATGTGGGATTTGAAGTTGACTCTGTTCGTGACCTGTTGCAAGAATCTGTTTTACAACCTATCAAACAGAAATATTAGGTGAAGAGCAAGCAGATGGGTGATCTGCTGAGGGCAAGTGAGCTGGTCAAATTCATGTAGCAGCTGCTACTCTTACTTGATATGCTATGGTTAATAGGTGTAAAATAAAATTTAAATAATTAAGTCATTATAGGTTTGAAGCTGCTGCCAGCCTTCCATGCTTTCATAGATATATGAAAAAGGACTTTTCCTGGGTTTAGCTCTGGCAGGCAGTATTGCTCTGTGAAATGAAGCCTTCATTCCTTCTCCAGGCTGGTTTTAGTTAATAAGGGCTCAGAGTTAAGGAGACTGGTAGGAGGAAGGTGCTAAAAAATTTGCAGTGGGACCCCAAAAAGGAGACAAAACCCCAAAAACCAAGCAGCAAGAGTGGAGACATAAGAAAAAAAAAAAAGGAAAGAATAAAGGATAGAAGATAGATTGCAACTGAATATTTTAAAGCTGGGGAGAGGTGAAATGTGAGGAAAATCTTTCCTTGTGGCTCTTTGGAATACGTGGCCTGCATGGAAAACACTGCCCAATGTTCAATAAAAGATGCTGGATGCATTCAGGTGAATGTGAAGTGGAACACCAGGTGACCAAGCACAGTGTGGTAGCATTTTGGATAGGAGGGGAGAGATTTGGGAACCACCAAGGTGATGGAGTGCCTTGCTTTGAAAACAAGCACAGACTGAGTGGGTTTAGCAGCTGCAGTGCCACAAAGAACATAAGTTGGTTAATAGCTGTGAAAACGATATGAAAAAATATTTTATATCAAGGAAGCTGAAAATCTGCATTCATTCCTTTCCAAAAGCATTAATAATTTCTTCCCTCCCCCAAGACTTTCAACATATGCAGTTTTTTTGAGGGCAACTTATTTACTGTGTGAGCTGGTGTTGCTGTAGAGAGGGATAGATGAGTATGAGGATGAGAATTTAAATATGGGCAGCTGTCTAGCCTTGAAAAACACATGCACAGGGCTGCATGCAACTGTTCTTTTCCTGCACTCTGTCATTTGTCTTTTGTTCTTTGTTTTATGAATATTAATTGCTAGACTGCTTCATCTGTAAAATAATACATTCAGTAGGTGATAGCCAGCCTGCACAAGCTTAAATACCCAGTAAATGGAACCCAGTAAGTGGTAAGATTGATTTATCTTGGGCAGAAGCCTTCCATTGCCACAAATTCAAGCACTGTACAGACTTCTATGTGCTTACCTCCTACATCCTGTTATGAGAGGGGAAATTTTGGCATTCATATGATGTGACAGGGAACTCAGTTGCAGTAATTTGTTGTTGTTGTTTTCATTTTTTTAACACCTCACAGAGTAACATCCCAGCAGGTCAGAGTCTTCCTAGAGGTGGGATGGCCCTGTGAGTGCATGCTGACTTAAGGTAGCCACAAAAATTTGGCTACCACATGTTCTAATGCTGCAACCATTACTTTAGTGTTTTCTTGAATATGTCAACTGTCTTTTTCTTTAAAAAGGAATGAATCTCTTTTTCTATAGGAAAGGTAAACAGGGTGCTTCCTGGGAAATTCTTCTCCTAGGAAGTAGTTCCAAGTTGCCTGAGCCACTTGTGTAGTGTAGTTGCACAAAATGGATGTGTAAAATTCAGATGCACCAAGTATTTCAAGCCATCAGGGAAGTATTCACACTGTCGTGGTATAAGTGATGCTGGGAATGCTTCTGTGGGGTGTTGAGTATACTTCTGGTCACCAGCATGTTAAAGACAGCTTGATTCAGAGTCAAGTAAACACGTGGGGAGAGCTTTTGAAACGATCTGGGGAATAAAAATTTATCTTATGTCAGGTGACTGAATGCTTTTAGCTTTTTTTAGCCTGCCCAAAAAGAGTCTGAGTTGGGACATGATTGCTGTCTATAAATATTTCACAGTTGAGGAATAGACAACCGAGAAGGAGGAGAATTTATTTTGAACTAAGAACTGTACTGAAATAAGAGCAAATGGGTAAAAATCCCATTAGTTAGTTTGCTATTTTGAGAATGCTGTAAACCACCAAAACGAGGGACTTTTATAAGGGCACTTTCCTGAAAAGAGTAAGAAGGATTTAAGTGCCTACTTTGAAATTACTCATAAGAGAAGTAGCTGATGTATAATACAATCTGGTTCTCTGTGATAGTAAAGGGTAAGCCAAAGAGGTCTCTTGGTTAATGCTGTATCCTGGTGAGGCTGGAGACTTCAACTGACTCTGTAAATGGAGGAAGTGTGAGTAATAGAGAGGGTGGACTAACTAATACACTTTTAGAATATTCCATTTGTAATGATGGTGAATGACAAGATCTTCACAAGAATACGGAACTTCAGTTTTTAAAAATTGATGTAAAGTGTTAAGGTCTTGCATAAGGCAAAATTGCTTTGTATTTGTACTAGCAGATGAATGTCTACCTCCTGCAATGACTTTTCTTATTTTGAGTTCAGAAAAAATCACAGGAGAGTGAAGTCCTTTGGAAATAACTCCATCCTATGCAGCTAAGCCTCTGCAGGTACCCCACAGGCCCCATCAGGTCTTTGCTGGTGGGTTTTTGTTTTGTTTTGCAATGCCTGATAAAATACAGCTAAATGGATAAGTAAAGCATGAATGGACATTTAAATTGGAATTTGCAGTTGGGCAGAAATATATGGACAAGATCTATATCAAACAGCATAAAGCATATCAAATATCATAAAGCATTCTTAATCAGATGCTTTAGCTCCTTACAGCTATGGTAGTGCTTCTTAAGAGATATTCCTTTATAAAATGCTGTTATCTGCCTACTGCAGCAGCCTCTAGAAGCAGTGTTATAATTTTCACTTTTAGGAGCAAATAGCACTTGCCTTCTACAACCCTCAAGTTCTGGAAAATTTTTCAAGCCTGAGAAGGTTCTTCAAGTCTCAGGATAAGTAGTTAAGAGCTAAAAGAGGATAATCCTGCAAGGTGCCTTCAGCACCTCAGTGTTAGAGAAAAGGAATTGTGCAATGTTGTGGCTGAAAGAAATTCTTAATAGAGAAAACTGGAAAATAAATATATAAGGCTGGAAACAAAGCATCTCTTTGTACCTCCTTATCCCATTTTAAATAAGGGGATGGGAAAACAGTCTTCAGACAAAAAAAAAAAAGAATAAAAAAGAGAAAATGTACAGACACAGTGTACATATACAGTGTGTTGTAGACAGAGGGAACAAGGCATCTGCTAGTATCTCAGATATAAATAGAGTGGGAAAGGTAATGGCAAATCTCCCATTGCCTTAAATGAAGCCAGAATTTCTTCCTTTTTTTGGAGCACAGTTTTAGGTTGTTGAAGTTTGGGAAGTGTCTCTGTTAGGTTTGAAGTCTAGACTTCGACAGAGACAGTTTTGTCAGGCTTTTTAGAAACAATAATGGCCCATGGCAATGGTCAGCATTGAAGCCCACAGAGCCTTAATGTTGAAGGAGAGAAAATTCTGTTAGACAAAAATGTATTACCTATTTTTAACCTACAAAATTATTTGGTGCCATTTCTCACTGTTGGGTTGCCAAATTCAGGGATTTGGGCCCTAAAAAAGAGAACATGAGTTAGTCAGTCCATTCCCACCTCTTTCAAGCGTGATGATGTTTGGCTTCTGTATGAACCTCGTCCGTGCTAGGAGCAAGCAGGAACAAGTAATTTGGAGTTACTGTGTCCTCTCCCACCTCTCTGCTCCTCTGTGAGGCTTCTTATATTAGGTGCAATGGTGGATTTCAGGAGGTTTGAGCCGCTTGGTTTTCTTTTAAGTTTGCTATTTTTGAAATATGTTGGGGAGGAAAAAAAAAAATCAAGTTTCCAAGATCGTAACTAAGTATGAAAGTAATGAATGTTAGTGGCCTGCGTCGTCTTTGTTCATCTGCACTGCATGTAATGATTCCTAATTCAGCCTTAATTACACAATCCCATACAGCTTTTTCTATTACACCTCTGCCTTGTTCATTGAACAGATTGGATAGTGTTCAATTAATGAGCTGCTATTCAATATCTTATATTCTTCTCATTGCTCCATGTATGGTCCTGTGCCTTCACTGCTGATTACTATTCATCCCTTCCTCAGAATACATAATTATTCATTTCTTACAAAGCTTTTTTTTTGTGGTGCTTTCACTAATATCTTAGTGCTTCACAAGCATTGTTTAATTTATGAGATGAGTGGTTATTACCCCTGTTTTACAGCTGAGGAGATAAGGCACAGATTAAGCTCAGACATACCCACTGATTTGGGGTCCATGATTTACGATATTTAGGACCTCAGGGGCAGAAATACTTGGCATCTTATAACACTCAGTATGTCCAAAGTGCAGTTTGCATTGATTTAGTTACAGCTATGGTCACTTAAACCACTGCAAATCAGACTCTGGATTGCAAGTTGGATATTCAGGAAGCCGTGTTTTTTCTTGTTTAATATTATAAAGTAAATCCATGGCAAAGGAGGTGCCAGTTCTCCAGGTCACCTGTCTCATGCATTGACTTCTCTCTTTCTCTCTCTCTCTCTCTCTTTTTTCTCTCTCTCTTTTTTCTCTCTCTCTTTTTTCTCTCTTCTTTCTCTCTCTCTTCTTTCTCTCTCTCTTCTTTCTCTCTCTCTTCTTTCTCTCTCTCTCCTTTAAATCTCTGCAAACCTTTGTGCAGTTTGTTCTCAGTATCATGTGAATGTGGACTCCGAGGACAAGAGTCTTTTTTACTTCGGTCCTGATTCATCCTAAATCACCATCCACATTGTCCCCAAGATAAGACAGAGGCCTGGCAAGGCAGGACCAAAGGTGTAGAAGTAAAACATAATGTAGTGAGAGACATGGAGAGTTAGATTAGAATTCAGGTTTTGAGATGTTGGGAAGTCTAAGATGTCTTACCTGTTCAGCCTCAGCAGCCAGACCAAGGTTCCTAGGATGTGGTCATGTCCAGGAAACATGGAATGATGGTGGATGCTTCCTGGGAAAGCTGCTTGGAGATCAGTAGGTGCCTAAACCATTTGACTGAAGTGAATTTGGGAAGGCTGTAATGCAGTTTTTCTAGTACATACTGATACTTCCATTAGTGGGAACTCCTCAGGGCAACCTGTTTGACCATCCTCTCCATTAAAAAAAAAAGTATTCTTGCTCTTCTTCAAGACAAAAGTGACACCTGCATCCTTCTGGTCGTCCTAACAGATTTTTTTTTTTCTGATTTATTAAATCATAACTTTAAAAAAGGTCCATCTAAAGATTTTCTTCAATGGTAATGTCAGATGACCAGTAATAAGGGCAAAAAGCTGTAATGGAATTGCTGCTTTAGGCAGTAGGTTTTTCATTTAATGAAACTACTGAGTTCCTCCCACCTGGAGAAGAATGTCTGCAGAAATTCAAAAGGGCTAAATAAATGCCTCAGAAAATAAATGTGGAAAGGTTATGTTTTAGAAATTTATTCTAGAGATTCAGAACGTAGGCTGACAAGTCACAGGGTGAGAAAAATGCCAAAATGGGAATAGTTTCTGCAATAGAAAGACAGATACATTATTTTAAAACACAATGTGATGTCCGTATTACAGAAAAAGAATGTAATTGTGGTTTTGAAGAAAATTGTGCTTCTTTGAAACTTTTGGTACTGTTTTTGCAAGATGCCAACAGAAGGCATTGCCATTTGCATGTTACTGACTATTCTGGTAAATATTTTGAATATTTTTTTATTCTTGTAATTTACCATTTCACACTTTTTCCAGAAAAGGTGTCATTACTTTCAGCATCAATGCATTTGCATCAGATTTTTACTATTCCTTTCATTTGCCTTAAATTCTTCCTGATTCTTGCAGAAAACCCAGAATAGTGACATTTTCCCTACTCATTTCCCATTCATGATGTATTTGCATTCATTTTGGGCTACCAGGCAGAAGAACTAGAGCATATTTCCCTCATTTGTACCCTGCCTGTTTATTTTACTTCCTCTGGAAATCAATTTATGGCGCTCTCCAGGACCGACGAGGACTGGACCTGACATTTGGAACTCACTGTTGCAAGACCTGCTCCCTCACGTAGCAAATAACTGATGTGATGCTGTGTGTCGGAAGGGGACATATGGCAAACAGTTCTCACACCCTCACAGCAGCCAGGCTGATTCCAGAGCAGGATGAGGGATGGTATTAAAAAAGGTAATGTTGCTTTCCTAGGGAGAGACTGAACGCTGCTGAACGTGTGTGGGAGCAGGGCTGGAAAACCGAGCCGGAAGGTTTTCTTACAGGAACAATCCAAACTGCGGTTTGGAGGTTTACAAACCTTTTGCATGCTCTGCACAAGTTCTCTGATAAGCCTCTTCTTGATTAGGCTGGAACAGCTTTTTTAATTTAAAGCTAATGCCTGTGGGGAAGAAGTGCAGTAGATCTGTACTTTCAAAACTTGGGCATTTATGCAAGTTTCCTATAAGCATTTTAGGAATCTAACGATATCATTCCATTTCTGAAAGGACATTTTTTGTCTTGGGTATTTAGCTGTAGATGAGTATTATTATATGTATTTCACAGACTCGTGCTCTAATTTTTTTTCTAAGAATAATTATATATTTGGAGCTAAGCATTCAATTTTTTATTCATCCATTTCACCACGTGGACTTAGCAAATGGACTTGTGTTAGCCTATACACCATATCATGCATGCAAATTCCACTCTCAACAATACTGCTTGAAATTATGTAAGTGATAGGTGCTAATTTTCTCTGATACAACAGAATGATAATGATGGACTATTGGGAAAAAGTAATAATAAGTACTTCTTAGGTTGTGTGCACTGGCATACTAAACTATTCATAAAATTAAAAAGGAGAATGAAAAGACACTAACCTACTTAAAAAATGATGCCTTTTATTTGCAGTCTTTTTAGTGATAACAGGAAGAGAGTATTCCTACAGTGATAACACCATACTCCTGAAACTATCACGTTGTACACTCATTTCTTTTGGGGGTGGAGGGTGTTGTTAATGGCTTCATGTGCAAGGTGTCCGCAGCCAGGCAGTGGAATTCTAGATGTTCAAGTGGTTTATAGAGCCCTGAGAACTACGAGTGGTATTTCATATTTCATACTTCTGCACTGTCATCATGCAGGTAACTGTGTGCAGAATGTAGGGCAGCAGGCAGTCTGTCAAGTACACTATATTTTAATACAGCAACATTGCATGCAGCTTTATAAAATAAGCTATGGTGCTGGAAAATAGTGCAAGCACTTGGACACTGGTTTACACTGAGCTGCATCTTTTCTTGCTTCCCTTCTATTTCATGAAAGAATCCACTTCCATGTAAGAAGTTTAGAAAGAATACCTGGCAATTATTCCATGTTAATTATTCATTTCTGAGTAGGAAGAGGAAATATGGCAAGGATGAGATCTTTCACTGACTGTTTAATAATAAAAGATCCTTCATGGAAAGTTTATGAAAAAATGAAGAACATAAAAGCACAAGCAAAACATATATATTAGTGCATGTTAAAAGGGCTCTGTGATGAGACAAAAGAGGGCTGAACAGCATTTGGGTGAATTTGCTTACTTGAGCATCCCTTTTTCCATTGAGTTATAAAAGGTTCCCAAAATAGAAAACTGAAGGACACTATCATCTTTCTGAAATTCAGTTCAGCCCTTCCTATTGCCATTCTCACACTCGCTGTATTTTCTATTACCATTCCACAAAGAACGTGAGAAAGTCCTCATTACTGTCACCATTCTTTGTGTCCTTGAAGCCTTCAATAACAAGCTCATGATGCAAGAACACCTGTTTCCAACAAGGAATAAGGTGGGAAATACTGTATGTGCTTCTACAGCCCAAAGTGCTCACTTAGGTTCCACAGGGAAAGGTGGATCTGAGGTATTGCCAGATAATGCAAGTGGGGCTAATCCAAAATCCATATGCAAGTGCACTATGGGGATTACACAATCCTTAATCCTAAAATCAGTATGCCTGTGAATTTTTTGGAGGCTTCACTTTGAATGAAGGTTGTCAACTGAAAAAGTGAGGGAAATCCTTTCAGTTGTGGGACAAATGTAAGATTTCAGCTGAAATCAGAAATGAAGGTTTAGGAAAAGAGGGGAGAAGGGCCTCTGGCATCCAGCAAGGGGCACAGAGCAGGCCAAAAACATTTCTCCTGTTCCAGGCATGGAGGTCACGCCTTACAGGGGGGCTTGCCAAGGCTAATAAAGGAAGATTAAATTTAAAGTGAGAGGAAGATACTTGTTCAGAAAAAAGCCCTGGTGCTCAGGCCCATCTTGACTTTGTCACAGACTGAGCTGGCATGTGCGTGTTTAACTTGTGTCCTTCTGCTGTGCTTTTACCATTTGCTCTCTGTGCTTCCTCAGCTCCCTGGGTCTCTCGGGAGAAAGGTTTACAAACAGCAAACTTGGGAATGTGAGGAATATGTGTGACAGACCAGGCCCTAGGGACATGGGGGTCATGTGGCTGAGCCTGTGAAGGGGTAGAATAGCAAACCTGTCTACAGGGGAGAGCAGTTAGGAAGGATTTTGGGGCATGGGTGTAAACAGGGCTAACTGCTGTAGTGCAGCAGCTATCCTGGAGCATGTTTTAGTAGGCTGCTAAAGTCAATATTTTGCTTTTTATTCCTCCTCCTTTCCTCCTGGAATTTCCCTCAGTTAATATGTGCAGTGCAGGTATTATGTTTATTCACTGTTTGATCAAATTTATTGTAAGTATTCATATTTACTAATCAGCCTGTCAGGATTTGGGGTTTTTTGGGGAGTTTTTTTGGGTGGTTTTTTTCAATGTATGTAAACATACTGTACTTTTTGTTTCCTGGGAACCCTTGACCTCAGCAGAAGTGTGGCTTCTCTGTGCTCGATTAGCTGGGTTAATTCCATTTTGCACAACTATAAGTAATGGCCATTTAAAACTGCCAGAAGCCCGCTGTGGGTTCCTCCTCGTGCCTGACCCTGTTGGGGAGCAGCACATTAATCAGCGCTCTCTGTCATGGTTTATTGCTTAATGATGAGGGTTAACTGACCACTTCCTAGGAATAATGAAAAACAGAGGTCAGCAATCACTGGCTGAGCAGAGAGAGGAGCTCTTCCCACTTGTACTTCTACTCTTTCGTCCTCGGGCAGTGACAAATGTGTCCGCTCCACCACTTCAGCATGAACACTTATCTTTAAAATTCATCTTAATTATACATCAGTCCCTGTCACGTGCTTGCCCAATTGAAACAATCAAAACCACTGAGCCAGTTACCTACTTAAAGTCAGTGTAATCATATTTGCAGGAAAACATTGTTCGCTCTGGCAGAGCCTGTTTCAGGAGGGTGTTCTTGCAGCCCCAGTGCAGTGTGTGGATATGGCACTGGAACTCCCCAGGCCAGACATTTTGAGGATGGCTCAGTAACCAGTGTCCCTTCCAAGCACTGTAGTTCAATTGTTGCATGCAGATACAGAAACTTGCCAGAGTAACCCTAACTTGCAGGTGCTGATGGATACTTCTGGTAATTGAATAGCTTTGTACACTGCTTAATTTCTGTGGTAAGCTTGCTTCTTTATGCCTTGGAATATCTTAAACTATTTATAAATAGGCCTAAATATTCCTCGACTGTGCAGCCCCACTTAAGCCAGTGCCAATTGTTAGCTAGTCACCAGAAGCAGAAGTAGAGAAGAGAACTATTGCTCAAACCCCCTTTATGGTGTTAAGTCATTTATTCCCTCTGTCCCAAGAGACAGAGCACCAACCTGGGCAAGAATCAGCTGGGCTAAGAGGCCGAGGCTTTGTGTCCCCTTGGTTTTGTCACAGAGAGGGGAAAGGGGATACCAGGGCAGAGCTGGGATAAACAACCAATCAGATCAGAGCCCGGGCGGATTGAACATTTGACAAACCCAGAGTCACATGGCAGGGACCCGGCCAGGGGGGCCCAGGGAGGTCCACCACAACAGATACTGGGCTGCAAATTCACACTGAAGGATACTCCGAATTTTCTTTTTCTCAAGTCTGTAGTTTTACTGCTGGTTGTGGTTTGTGCAGGCCTCACATACATGGGCTGTCATGCCACCTTCTGTGGTGGGTGGCCTTGCTGGCCAGTGGCACCCACAGCAAGGTGGGCAGAAGTTACCCAGTACCTGTACAGGCTGAGCAGGGAACATATCCTGGGAGAGACGGCCCTTGGTTGTCTTTGCTGCTTTGGCTACGGGGTGTGCTTGCCTCTGCCTCCCAGCCTGGGCTGCACGGCTGTAGGGTGTGGGATACGCTCCTCTGCTCAGTGCTTTGGATCTTAAAGCCCCCATTTCCTCTTCCTACAATGTTTTAGAAAAGCAGAGAATGTAAATTACAAGCCAGGGGTTGTCATCATTTTCTAAGGTTGTGTTTTTGCCAAAGGGGAAGGGGTGAAATGGGATGTGTGTGGGACATCCATCCCTTGATGCAGCACTCCTCTTCTACAACAGCACGTGACAGAGCACTGTGAGGCTTCATAGGTGTCTGCTAGAAGTAACCTGGTGGCCAGACTCTTTCTTGGGGACATTTTTGCATCTGTAAGTTTTTACAGCTGCTTCTAGCTATTTTCCCTGTGCTCACAGAAAGGAGCCAAGGGTGGTATCAGGCATTTTTGGGCTTACCCCCGAGATAGATTCAGCAAGTTAAGTCCCAGGAGCCATGAAAGCTTGTAAGCAGAGCTGGAAGCATGGACACCTGCTCCAGTGGCCTCACATGGAGGTCTGCACCCCAAGCAGCAGAGTGTCTGCCTCCTTGGAAAGCAGTCTTTTAAAAATGCTAAAGACTCAGAAAAATCAAGTTATGGGAGTGACAGGTCAGACTCAGTGCAATAATAGACATTTATTTTTTGCCTTACTCTCTGCTTCCTTTTGCTTTTGCAACCTGTGCCTCATTCCTCTTTCCTCCAAGCTGTTCCCTTGCTGCATCTTGAGAGTGTGACACGTAGTCCCTGTGCCAAAGCATTGCCTGGCACATGGAAGAGATGGCTGGAGCACAAGCTCAGCTCAGACCCTCTGCCCTGGTCCACGCTCTTTGCAGAAGAGAGCTTGAGAGGTTGGCAGCCAACCTCCACCAAAACCTTTGCAAATCATATCACGTACAAACTGCAACTTTTCAGTATTTTATACTGTGATCCGTTATAATTTTAAGTGATAATGTATGAGATGGCAAAAGGCACATCTGTGGTATCAGAGCAGTGATGCTTCAAAGGGTCTGTCTCAAAGTGTGAAGGCTCTTGAGCTTCTCAAGTATGTCTGTGAAAAATGTAACACGGGAGAAAACCAACATGTTCCTCCCTACCCTTATTCACAAACTTACTTTGCACTAAGCTCCGTGCTTCTAGCTGATACATTCTTACTCTCGCAAAATAAAATTCAGCCTCAGGCTGACACACAGCATGGAAAATTTCAGCCCTAACTGCTAATGTGTGGTAAAGTTATAAGCAATAGAAAATGAGGTCTTAAAATGAGAAGTGTCAGGCAACCTTAACTATATGTAGACCTACCATATTCACTGATGATAATTTGGTTTTTGACAGATTTCAACCAATTTGCAGATTCATTTTGACATACACTATACAGGGAAAGGAAGGAAAAAAGAAACCCTGGAGTAGGACTCTCAGGCTTAAAGGTATGCCTTTGTAAGTAGTCAGAGCAGTGATCAACCACGCAGTCATTTTACCTTCTGCCAAACCTTTAAAACTGTGCTGCAGAAAGTTCATTAAAAAAAATCATAAGTTAAAATCAAGGCATCAGTGCACTGAAGCTGAGACCTTTTGACTTCGTGCCTGTTCTTACCTCATTCCATAAGCCTAAATGTAGGTAGCAGAAAAATGTTGAACTAATAAAAATATTGCAGAAGCTGTAGCATAAAGCTGGCACTGCTTGCATAAACAAAAGCCCAGGCTAGCATGCTATTCAGGTATGCATAGACAGCACAGTTTTAGTAACAAATGCTGACTTCCCAGTAAACACTGCAGACTTCTATGTTGTTTCTTACTTACGGACTAAGAATCTGTCCAGGGTATTTCTCCTCAGTATAACTCTGAATTTGCTTATTTGGAGCATCAAGAAGTGATTTTAAGCCCAAGCCAGATGAAGGGGTTTTGGGTGGGGGAGTAGGGGCACAGGGTTACCTTTAGATTACATTTTTGGGTTGCCCCACCTAGTGGTATAGGGGCTTGGGAATCCTGTGTGCCCAGACATGGATGTTGGCCCAGAATGTTGCTTGGGGATTATATAGCAAGCTGCATCCCAGCAGGCTTGTTTGTAGGCTGCCTGCAGCTGGGCTTTGCTGGGTTTTGGCTAGTTTTTTGGTGCTTGGTTGTTTTGAGGGGTGTTTTTCCAGATCACATGCAAAACCTGTGTGAATGGTAATCGCCTGTTCCCTGGATCAGGCTCTGGCAGCCTCTACATGACTTTTAAAGTGTCTTTCAGCAGAGCCCTGCTGCCAGCTCAACAGTTACATAAAATGCTGCCTTCCTAACAATCACTTCACAGCCATGTCAGTGTGTGAGGAGCTAGGTTAATCCAGTTACTTTCCTGCTGGGATATAATTTGTCATTTTGCTGAACTGTTCCACACAGTCGGGGGTGAAAATGTTTGCTTAGTCGGGTCTACCTGGACAGGGTAACTTCATGCTATATATGTTTGTAGCAGACTTGTGTACATGGGTAAAACTGTTTTTATTGAACAGTCCAGTTGTTTTACGGAAGATAAACTTTAGATGTGAATAACCCTTTTCATTATCAGCAGTAAAATGTGAAATTTCAAGCAATGCAATCTCCATCTTTTATGGTAGCTCGTTTAGTCATAATTAATTCCTGGGAGGATTTTGCTGGTATGTAGCCTAAATTTTTTTCCCTTCCTTAATCTTACTCTCTTCATCAGGTCCGAAATCTTTGTGTACTCTGTATTCTTAAAACTAGGCACATGCTTAGGTGCCCAAGGCAAAAGGGCTGAAGACACGTGACTGGAGACTTGAACTAGGCTGTTATCATTTCCCGTCTCTAATTATCACAGAAGTTACAGGCGGGTAAAGGGCTACTTTAAATTTTCTTGGTAAATCAGTCCCTCCGGCTTCTAATCATTTCCGTTCCACTTCTGTGGGCTTCCTCCAGTTTGTTTATATCTTCCAGTAATGAAGTGCCTGAACTGCATGCAGTATTCCAGGTGTGGCTGCGAAAGAAATGCATAAAGAGAGCACTGCTGTGCCAGCCTGCCCCACAGCGTAGTGCTTCTACAGAAAGAGCCACAGTCTCACTGGCACTTGGTTCTACTCTGACATATTGCTTCTTACATTCAGATTATCCTTGTATTCCTAGGTCTCTTTCAGCAGTGATGCTTTCCAAATTTTGCTTCATTACTGTGCCTTGTTAACTCTTTATTTTGGATTTCTCCCTTGGTACATGCAGTAGCATTTTTTCCAATTGTGATTTTACTGCTTTTTCCCTGTCTTTGCTTCCAATTTCACTACACCCTTTTGTATTATTTTTCTGTCCATACTTGTGCTGGCAAATCCTCCTCCTTTCTTCCTACTTCAATGACGTCCCTCTGATACTTCACAGGATATCTTCACAGTGTGATAAACTCTGAATTTGGCAGTCACTTATCCTCAGTAGGAATTTGCTGTAGAAATACTTAATGACAGAATTGGTATAGGGTCTTTTCATCACATAAATCTTGCCAGATAATAACAATGAACTGGATTCTAGATTTCCTGCTCACTGTATAAACAGCCTTTTCAGGTGAGAAAGAGGGGGGGAGGGAGAGAGAGGGGTTAGTAGATAAGAAATGTAGGGGATAAAATGAACTGGGCATTGTGCATCAGTGAATAAATAAAATACATTTTTTTGCATGAGTGCATCTCCCAGTGGTGTTTCCATATTTGTATACATCACTCTTTAAAGGAAGTATTCCTGACCTGCTGGGTGGCTCAGCATCTTCAGGGACCTTGGAACTGTGAGGGGTAAGGATGCTCCTGGAGGTAGGAGCAGTGTGCCATGCCAGGAGGGAACTGCCAACCAGCACTGTATTTTTCTGCAAAGGAACTGGGGATTTCTTACAGTGACGGCTTGATTTCACCTTTTACTTAGTGTAGACATCTGAACTTGGGTAAATGGAGTTTCCCTTGTTGCATCAGCACTGGTGTAGAGAGGTTTTCTTTCTGCACCAGCTTCTCCAGGCTTGGAGGGGCTGTAATGGCAGAGCAAGCCAGGCTCTGGTTATCTTTCTGTAGGTCTCTTCTCCATTTCAAAAATGAGTTTACTTCCACACTTTGTCTAACTCTGGTCTTCTGGTTAACTAAAAGTCCGTCTGTCTCTTTGGAAACCCCTCAAAAACCAGCAACCACCAATCTTTCCGCATAACTTTTTAATTATTTCTGCATGTGAGTTTTGGCTGTGCTCCAGCGTTGAAATCATTATGCTGTTTCAGAGTGTAAATAAGTGGGACTGGATTAATAAATTGTATGAAACATGGTGCCACACTTCATTATAATCCACTTATCAAAGTGGAAAAACCTTTTAGTACATGAAGTGCATCTGCTTTTAATTTTCATTTTGATCTTTTCTTTGTGTGTTTTCAGACACAAGTGCACGTTTTCAGGGAGGCCTTTAATGCTGGTGCCTGGCAGTTTCAAAGTTGCTTCTGAGGATGGCAAAGCCCAGCCTAGCAAATTTGGGATGTATAAGGAAAAGCACAGGACTGGATTATTCTCTCATAATTATAAACTGGGGTGCAATACATCACGAGGAAACCTGGCATAAGCAGAGGGCAGATTGGGGTTTTTTATGTTAGTGAACTTTTTTAAATTTCCATTTTCTTAATGCAAATTTTGTCATTTGTACTTTAAAGGCATGTTTCAGACAAGTGGATTTTGCCTTTAGTAACTATCATTTTTCCACACTAAAACAATTGCTTTTGATGCCAGTAGTGGAACCCACCTTTTCCAGAATACAAAAATACATTGTGAGCCACGTGGAACTGCAGTTAAGCTTACACCATCGCTGTGCCCTAAGGGACCACCACCCTCATCATCCCTTTCCTTCCCTGACCTCTCCTGCAAGCCTTGGCTCCAGCAGCTGCTCCTGAGGTGACTGGGCTCTGGCCCTGGCTGGCTTCTGTCATTTTGTTGAGAAAATTGCTGTATTTCATGAAGATTAATCCAAAGTATTTTTGTGCTGTTGATACACTTGTAAGCAATGACATTTCATTTCACATGAGTTTGTATTAAATAGCTACTTGCAGGAAACTAAAATGAATTCAATCTGCTTAGTACTACCAGAATTCTAACTATGAAAAATGAACTCTTAAAAAAAAATAAAATCTGTGTTCAAACCTGTGAACAAGGCCCCTTGTGAAGTTAAATAGGAATAGACTGAGGACTTTATGATTTTGTTCTTATAAATGAGTTGAACGCAAGGGGTGAGGATGCATACCATGGAGGAGCAGCAACCCTAATCCAGGGGGGAATTCTGGACATAAATTATGTATTAATTGCTCTTTAGTTTTCACCAAGCAAAACAAATTTTGAAACAACAATTACAGCAATTAGGCAGAATGCTCTTTGAAAGTAATTGTATTTATGCCTGAGTTATGACATATTTATGTCACAAGATATTTATTTTTCTATTGTCCTATTCCTCGTCTTTCAGTTTTGTTCTCAGTGGCCACCATCACTGGGGCTGAAATTTAGCACATTCGGTTTTACCTTAATACCCACTCTCTTGTTGCAAAAGGAAAGTCTGATCCCTTCAAGATGTCACTCTGGTTTATGAATTATATGTCTGAGAAGTTTTGTGTGCTTTAAAAGATGACTGACTTGTTTGCTTTTCATTCCCAGTGGCAACTTTATATGTGTTGAAAATGTCAGCTTCAGAGCAAGTCATCCATGGCTTTAGTTGTTCAAGGCCTAGGATGATTCCAGTGTGAAAGGTCACCCTTTCATATATTTCTGTGGCAAAGCAAATTGCAATTCCTATGGAAAAGGTGCAGAAATGAAGGCATGGGTCTGGTACCCAGAGTGTTGGCTGTCGTGGAAAGGCAAGCTTTTTTATCTCTTAGAGGTGATTCTGGTGCTGGTGCCATGGCTGAGGTGTCAGATCCAACATGCCTGGGTGAGGGGGCCGTGGGAGTTTTACTTGTGAGATGAGCTCCAGTAAAATTTGGGGTAGTTAGGCAGAGCTTGGGTTCATCAGTGTTTTTGCTGCTGTGTGATGCTTTGTTCAGCCTCTTGAGGTCGGGTGAGTAAGCAAAGGGTGATGTGTTTGTTTTCAGGTCCCATTTAGGGGGTTTTTAGAGCAAGGACCGGAGAGGGCTGGGACCTGTGGCTCTGCACCCACTTTGGGTAGTGGTACTTGTAAAGAGACCTCCTTGTCCAATTAAAGATGGAAATAGTAATTGTAATTGATGTAATATCCATTCTGCTGCTTAATTTACACTTTCTGTTTTAGGTTGTTACAGTATTTTAACAGAAAATACACTGTGAAATTTCATTGTAGTTGTCACATCTTCTTTCTACAACCCCCTAATCATCTTTCTTCTTTCTTCATATTTATCTGGGTAACAGAGAGCTGAGGTTCCTGATAAAAATAAACAAACAGAGAAAAAGAAGAAAATAAATAGGGAGACAAGTACATAGTTCAAAGGGTAAAACAGACTCCTTCTCAAAAAGTCAGCAAACAAATGCAGAGAATTTTGAAGTTCACTTTGTTGAGCATCTGATATTACTTTGGTCAACATTTCTGTGTTTGAGATCTCAAGAGATTGTGCTAAAAGGCTGTGTTGTGATGGTATTGCTTGCAGCCTTTAAAATAAAATTATTACTGACCAGGGTTCTAGAGGAAAATATTTGTCAAAGTATGTGCTGGCAGTATTTTAAATTGTTGCTATTATACATAAAAATATTCATTATTATAAATTTAGCATATTTCCAGACTGAGCTGTAGTAAACTGTACATGAAAAATGCAAGAGAAAAATATGCTTTGAAGATAATGTGTCATTCACACAGAATAAAATTTGTGATCTGCTGAGCATGCTAAATGTAAGAACACAGCAGACATGAACATCAAAATGTTTGCAAAAACCAAAGGGCAGCTAGTTTTAAAAACAAAAAAATTAACAACATTTTCACTGAGATCAAGAGTTGGGGAAAGTTTTACTTTGTGAAACAAACAGCCTATTTTTCTAGTAATATATTTTATAAGTAGCATGCATCTTATTGAAGGGAGTCAGCCTGGAATTGCAGATTTTAAAATGGAGGTGCAAAACACAGAATTAATGCTGTGCATTTTGATTTTTCTGTTTGTCCTATGAGAAGAAAAGTTAACTCTTGGTTATTACTGCAAAGATACATTAATATAGCGGAAGGATGCTGGGGCTGACACAGAAGGAGGATTAAATAAATTGTAACAGGCTTCATGTACACTTGCAAATACAGATGCTTTTGTAGAGGTGAAAATTTTGAGTACAGTGTTCGCTGAAGGATCATGGCTCAGGGAGCCACAGAGTCATTCAGAAATCCTTACATTACCAACTAGTAATATTCCAGGAAGCTCCCCCCACACCTCACTCTCAAACATTCCCTTAAATGAACTTGATACTTCGCACAAATCTTACTTTACACTGAGTGCCTCCTGAAATCCAGTTGTAACAGTGAGCTGTTTGTAGAGCAGGATACTACATCATGTACCATCATGTAGCAGATTGGCTGACCACTTTATATCAGCAAAAAATGGAAGGGCATTTCAGTTGCAATTTAAGATTTTTGCATAACACTTATTTTAAAAAGTCTCTCCAGATCTTTTAGACCATTTCTTGTACGTTGAGATTTTCCATTAAAGCACCTGGAAATTTGTGGTATGTCAAGAATGCCTTATCAGATTTGTAGCATGGGAAAGTAGAAGTAGCCATCATGCACACAACATGATCTCTTGTAAATCTATCTCTGTAGGTAACATCATCTAGAGCCTTCAAAAATATTCAGTTAAAATTTAAACCAAACTGAAAATTTGGAAACTCACTGTGAGAGAAAATGCTGTAAAGTATTAGATGTGTGATTTTGTCAAAACATTCTCTAAAGCTCTAATTCTCACTCTCTTTATCACTTATAGTCTGTACACTCTGTATCCATTATAATCTAAAATCAAAAGCAATTGAGCTGAAAGCTGGTTTCAAAACAGAAACAAAATTATTTCATTCAATAACAGGATTATTTTGGTATTTGTAGATATTTTTCCTTGGTTTTCATCCTGAACAGATTTCCAGTGCTGTGTGATTTCACTGAATTGGAAATGCTTTGCAAAGATCAAGTTTTTCCTATTCCTCTTCTGTGCTGTCTAACATCATTCAGCATATCTTTGACCACGTGAAAAGGGAATTATCTTGTAGTCCATCACGTGGCCGTGTTCAGACTTCCAACAAGCTGAACTGAAAGCTTGCTTAGCTCCTCTGGATTTCAGCAGGGCCCAGCTGTCCTCCGTGACCGACCGCTGATGGGCTGGTTGGGATGAGCTCTGCCATTTGTGCAGATGACAGTGGGAGCCCTAGGAATGGTCTCAGCACCAGTTTGAGGCATTTCTTGTGTTGGTGGCTCAGCCTGTCTCAATAACAGGATGGCTGGAGCACCACACACAGGCTTGGAGGGGCTTTCAGGATTCTGCAGTGTGTTTTAAGCGTCGCATAAGAAAATGTGCTCGTGGACCTTAAATATGAGGTGTTTACAAGTGTTAATGTGCTCGCTTGTCTCACTGTCACTAGCAGGTTTCATCCCTGCTGGATGGTTTCTCCTGCAGAAAATAGTAGCCTCTTTTGGGATACATCCCATACTCCCTTGCCAAATTTCCTCTCTCTCCTTGATCCCTCTCATCAGTGCCCTTTCAGTCTGCTTAAAATAGTGAGTGAGAATCATTTTTATAACTTCTCGTCTCCTTTGCCAGGGTCACCAGACCATTCCAATTGTTTTTGTTAGCCTGGTCTCAGCCCAGCATAAAAGAAAGTTTCCAAAGAACATGAAGGAGCAGGAGACAGTCTCCAGGTTAAGATTGGCTGAGCATTGGAGTCTGTGTTCTTAGGTGTTTGTAGGGAGTTCATAAATCTCAACTTGAAAAGTTTTGCGTGTAAAGCATCTGGGGACACAGCCCTCCTTGCTCCAATTCAGAAAAAAAAGGGGAATCAGCTTTCTATCTGTGGTCACTGTTGGAGGAAGCTCTGGTAGCTCATCTGCGAGCACCAGCGGATGTGCCCGTGCTTTTAAAAAAGCCCTTGCTGGGTTTTGTAGACCCTGCAGGAAATGGTGCTGTTGAGACTTAGCTTTTATCCCCTGCCATCGGAAATTTTTATATACTTTGCTTTGGTATATGAAATCAGATGTAGCCATACCTTTAACTGCAGTGTAAAGGCACCCCGTGAAATCACATTCATTGACTAAACAGAGGAAATAATTCATTTAGAAGGTAAATGAGAAGAAATGAAGACTGAAGTAAATCAGAAGACTGAAGAAAGAGTTACAGAACAGGAAAAGGGTAAAAGTCTTGAGGATGAAAGGTAAAAAAATGGTTGGAAAACAATTTTTTTGAAGGAAAGAAAAAGGACGGGAGTAGAAAGTAAGGAGGCTCAAAAAAAGTCATTAAAACGGCAGATAAAAAATAATTCAGTAATATAAAAGAGTAGAGAAAGTGAAAGATATCTTGAGATCTAGAAGTAGCAGAAGGTAATTTAGAATGAGAAGCAGGCAGGAAATATCCCAGATGTGATGAATATTTTGCCAAAGTCAAAACAAATTTTAATTAAGCCTCTAATTTATTATAAAGGAGGGAAAGCTGTAAATTCTTGTTTCAGGGAAGGATTTAGATTATACCTATGCTGTAAGCACACTGTAATAATGTTAATAATAGACCAATATTGTCATCTTCTCAGATACTGCCTTGGTCTGCAGCTGAAAAGCATGTTGTCTGGGCATGACAGGGGCTGTGGAGTCATAAGAGAGATAAACCCTGAATTTTGGGAAACTCTGAGGTTCAGTATCTCAAATGCAAACCCTGAGCACACCGTATGAAATGAAGGGGCAATATTCCTATCTGAGTCCTGTACCATGGCTGTGACATTTATAAGCTTATTCGGTGCTACACATAAATCTCAGCATGAGGAATCAAGTTTATTAGTTTACTGTGGTCAGACTGGACTGGTTTAAACAGAGCTGAGGAAGTTAATTATCCAGTGTCTCAGGTGGGTCTAGCAATGAGTAACTAGTCCTGGAGAGAGGGACTGGAACTGTGGTGGGGGGACAGGTCCTGCTGGAGCATGGGGATGGATGGCTGGCTGGGAGGGACTGCCCTAATCTCTTTCCCAGGTTGTTCGAACCAGTTCAAGAGCAGTAAAACAAGGTTATGTAATTGACATGTGATGTAGCCTAAAATAGTGACTGCAAACATAGGCTGCTGTTGCTGGGCAGTTGTCAACTGCTCAAAAAAAAAAAAAAAAACCCAACCCAAAACAAAAAAAAGCGCCCTCAACTGTGTAACAAATGGACATCTGAAATGAAAATGCAGTTCTCATTTCCATTTACTAGCAGGCTTTTTTTTTTGTTATTGCAAGAAATAGGGATGTTGTGAAAACTGAAATTTGAAAAGAGATTCATCATCCTACTTATCATGCTGATCTATTTGAGAGTACCTGCCTGCTGCAGATGGTGAAATGAAAACCTCAGGTAAATGCAGCTTGTCCCTTGATAGTGTGATACAACTCCTGTCAAACAGGAAATCCTTTTCGGGATGTGGAAAATCATTGTGGCAAGCCTTGGCAGTAATTTTATTTGTATACTGGCCATCAAAAGGTAGAAATTGTTCATTTTTAGTAATTGCAGGAGCTTATATGGATACAGAGGCAAAATCTGCGAGAGTTTCGGAGCTGGTTGAAAGGAACACATCACGTAGCTCAGTGAGCACGAATGAGAGGTTGGGATGTGCACATTTTGTGATTCCCTGCTGTAGGAGGGAATAATTGGGGCTATACCAGAAAGCAGAAAAACCTGGTGTTAAGGTCTGTTTGCTGACCAGATATTCCTGAGGTTAAAGACTTCCCTTAGAAAATCCTGATGATTTTCTGCAGCATGTTTGCTTTGTCTTTAGCAGAGAAAGTCTTAGCCCAGATTGGGATGCACAGGCTGGGCTTGTGCAGTCTGACAGGCTGGTGGGTAAAGGAAAGGGACAGTGTTAAGACATAAATGTTATTTATTCCATAAGGCTTTTATATGTATCACTGCTGCTGCAGAGATACTCTTCCCAGTTGGGAAATGTTACAGAAACTAAGCACTTATTCCAGCCCAGAAGCTGCAAAAGGGATCCTAGCTCTTACGTGCAGATCTGCAAGACAGGGCTGGAGGTGGCTCCCAGCTCCTCTCTTCTCAAACCCTGGAAGAAAGCTTGGCTTTCTGGCAGCCTGCAGGGAGAAGACAACTTTGCCTGCAATTTTCTGAGTCAAAGTATTAATTCTCATTGTGGAGGAAGAAGGAAAATTGGGACACTTTATATGCATTTTGATGTGCCTCAGTGAGACGCCATTTTAAAAGCAGAGTTTTTTCAAACTCCTGCTTCATTTGGCCCTCAGCTGCTGCTCCTGATTTCTCACTTTGCTGTCCCTATGTGAGGCCTCCTCAGTCCTGCGACCCAAGGCACTTTCCCCTTTCAGACATTGTACCCGGAGTGGATTTTGGACTTCTTCTTTGCCTTTCTCAGTGGATGTTGCTGGGAGTTTGTGGATCTAAAAGAGGAATAAAGAGAGCTGCCTGCCCAGGTAAAAGCAGGAAAAGACATGTGGAAGGCAGCAGTGCCCCAGGAGAGGAGCCGCTTGTTAGTGACACACAAGCGAGCCTGAGTCAACAACCTAATGCCATTGCCGAAAGCCAGCTCTGGCCCAGGATTGCATTAGCAGGGCTGCTGTGTGTGCAGGATGCAGGAAATAACCATTTTATTGGCCTTAGTTATGGTGAAACTCAGCAAGAAAAATGCGCCCTGTTTTAGGAAAGAGGCTGGAGGAGAATAGGAGGAATTGACGACAGATTTAGGAAACGTGACCTACGAGGAAAGATTGAGAGAACTGGATTTGTTTAGCCCAGCAAAGAGATGGGGAACATAAATCTTTTGATAGGCAGGAGATTGTTGTAAGAAGGTGATGATCTGTTACCCTCAATGTCTATGGGGGAGTATGAATATCTCTTCCAGTCACAAAATATTCTCACTTGGGTGAAATGCAAAGGGAAAAAACACGACTTCGAGAGTGGCTAATCACTAGCCTAGTCACACAGGGCTTGTAGGGAAGTTGCTGAATACCTTTCCTCAGAAGATTTTAATACAAATAGAAAGAAAACTAAAAACCTGCCTGAACTGTTAAGCTATCATGCCTGTTAAGTCTTACCATGCTTCCATGAGTGGGCTTGAATTAAACAGTCTTTGGATTCTCTTCCAGCACTACACTTTTCTCCTTAAAATTTTAAGTTTTGATCATAGTAGTTGCTATTTTAACAAAAGAGCAAAAATGTAGAATACTTGTTAATGACTTGCAGTTCCTGACTTAGACTTTGAAAAACTGGAGGGGGGGGAGTGGTTTGAGAAATTTAGGAGGAAGATAAAACATGTGGAATGTTTCAGAAATTTCTGTAGTTTTCTAATTTTGCCCTAGACAGGAACAGAAATATCTACATCTCATTCCTTTTGCAGCCTTACCTGTAGGAAGTATGGCAGCCCTTGGAGTGCAGCAGTGCTCTGCACACATAAGTTCACCATAGCAAGTCAGTTTTGGGGACTGATGGCTCAGTGTAGTCGTGGAGTTTTAAAATGGGGAAAGGCACAATTTCTGCTGTAGCCTCATTTTGGCAGTAATTCGTAGGCTGAATAAGAACAACTTTTTCTCCTCCCCTCCTTTACTGCTGAATTTTGCTTATTCAGGAAATCTCAGTAAGTAAGAAGACTGAATTTTATGAGTACTTCCTTTTGTTTTCTTTTGCAAGCCTGTAAAAGCAGGGAATTACAGAATTCTTGGAGGTGAGAGAATTGGAAACATTCAAATATTTTTGTGTGTACGTTTGGTTGTGTCACTCTGTGGTGTATAGTGGCACAATAACCTGGAAAATGCAAACTTCAGTATTCCTCTAGCTCTACTGCTAAGAGAAAAGATCTCACTTTCTTCTTACTGTGTAACTGTGCAGTACCTGTTCATTATTTATTTTGAACAGGAAAATTTTCCTCACATCTTTTGTATCTTTGTATTGCAGATGGAACAGGAATTAGCTGGTGTAAGTGCACTTAATGATGGCATAAGTAAAAATTACTTTCATCTTAATGCATTTAGCACATGGGAGATGAGAATTCAATATCGGCTCTGTCACTTTCCAGCCCACTTGTGGGTGATTGAACGGGATAAAAAGAACAACTGGATTAAGCTAAACACAGACTGCACGAGGCAGATCGATATATCTCTTGAAAGAGTCAGAGATCTCACACCACACAAATATCAGCCTGTCTTCTGGATGGACCTCATTGAAGTCCTGAAGAGCCCTGGAGGTCTCAAGAGCACTGCATCAATTTCAGATCCGTAGGGTTTTGGTTTGATTCTGAAGTTGAGGGACCTTAGTGAGGCACAAATGGGATATACTGATTTATTATGGGAGTCTTTGCTTTGCTAACTTATTTTACAAATTTTTTTTTTTATTTCAAATGTACCATATTTGATTGCATGGAAGACTGAAGCTATTTTTTTTTTCATTATAGATGTTAACTGAAAAACTGTTCATTATTATTTTTATAGCTGTACTCTACATAGAGGGTCTGTTGGAATGTTGATCTATTCTGGTTTTTTAAGGGTTTTCAAGTTACTTCCATTAATGTAAGCTTTATGATGGCTGTGGTTTTTAAGGATTTTTTAGAAATTTAAAAAATTTAGACAATGATGTTGCTGTTTGGAAAGACCTTGCTGACTAGAAATAGATTTTATTACTGTTCTTACTGTTACAGATTTTGTACCATACATTCGTACTCAGAGGTGCATATTTCAAAAACTGATGAACCTTTACTAAGTTATATTTTCTGAAAGTATTTGATCTACAGTAGATAGGTCAGAAAGGAATAGTTGAAGGCTACCCAGAGCATTTGAAGGGTGATTTATGGAATATTCTGCTGTTGTGGAATATTTCTTAAGAAGTCACATTGTGATGGTGTTGGAATCAAGCTTTTCCAAAACATTTAAAAATGCAGCCCAGGTAATTATCCTGGAGTGCATAAATGGTAACCTGTTTATTAAACCCATTAGATTTTTAAAGCAGTAGTGAAAAATGTTGACTTAACAGGTATACATTTTTTTAGTACAAACTGCCTTCAGGGTAGTTCTGCAGTGGGGTTCATTTTGCAGTGTTGGAGCTGACTTGTCTTATTAATAGCCTGCACCCGCCTGTGGAAGCCTAAAAATGGTATTGCAGTAGTCTGATGTACAAAGGACATTGTATGAGTACTGAGCAAGTGCACCTGCATTCCTGGCAGAAAATAACCATTTTTCCCTTCTCCCCACAAAAAAAAAAAAGGATGGCATGCCAGTATTTGTAAGGATATATAAACCACCTTTATGCTGTATATCATAATTTTAAATGCTTTTTGTTTTCTCCTCTTATGTTACTTTCATGCTCTCTGCATTGTGGTTCTTTAGGGGAGGTGCTCAAGTCAGTTCAGAGCAAAAAAGAAAAAAGAGGAATTAGGTTGACTCTTATTTCCTGTCTGTTTTTGTGTAGATCACATCACAAAATAAACATCGTGTGATACCCAGGTTTTCATTTTGTGATTAGCTGAGAACTTTATCTTTTTATTGTTTAGCAGGCCTACTTAAAGGCCAGCTGATATGGCTGTCATTACCTTGTACAGCTTGAATTTATGCCTGATGTAACTTCTTCATGAATTATTTTGCTGAAGTTTTGTTGGTTTTCATCTGTGTCACAGTGCTACGTAAAGTCCCTTAATAAAACCCTTATCTGCCCATCTGCTTGTTCTTTAGACATCTAAAGCATTATTTAAATGATGATACCTTTGTGATACTACATTAACACTTCACTTACTCAAATAAGATTGGTTTTCTTTGTGTGAGATGCTCAGTGAAGAGATTTAAGAAACATCCCAAGTTTCAGTTCACTCTCTAAATAACATTGTAAGGCTGAAAGGAAGACAGGTGCAGAGACAGAAAATGACTTAGCTGAAGTTTTAAGGCATATTCCCAAAAGAGCCCAAAGCTGGAGCCAGGTCTCCTGTGTCCCATGAATATTCTCTTTATCTTTCCCTAGGAAGCATATGAGTATTGGCAGACATATTCTTCCTACAGCAGCTCTGTCCCCTTATGGAGCTGTGTCTTCATTCCGCCTCCCTGCACGCCGACCCCTGCCCGTTCCAGTGCAGCTCTGCTCCTGAGTTCTTCCCAGGCTTCCCCTCCTCTCCCGTGGCTGCTGCTTGCTGTGGTCATTGGCATCAACTTGATTTGCACATCTCATGGGTTTCTGCACGTCTGTTCTGGCCACCCCAGATCCCTGTGTGCCACCTCTGGATCAAGGCAGCTAAAATAATCCTCTCGCTTCTGCCGTCACACCACACCATCCCCTCACGGCTTCCTTTTTTCTTCCACATCAAATTCAAGCACCAGGCTTTGAAAAGGCCACGTGGTAGTGCCCTTGCCTGAGAAACTGCATCCGTCTGCTCCACCTGCTTTCCTGCCATGGAGCAAAATGCCTTTTGAGTCTCCAGGTTCTCAAATGCCAGCCTTTTTCCCTGATTGCCGTACATTTCCCTTCTGCATTAAAGACCTGCTGTCTTTTCAAGAGTGCTTCTGTGGGGCTTTACAGCAATGAAATAATACAGTTGTGATTTAAGCCTGGTTGATCTGGTTGAAGAGAGTGGAGTATATTGGGAAGGTTAATCTCTGCTGTGCATTTCAGCTTTATATCCTTCTTGAGCATGAGAATGTACCCAAACTTAGAGCTGTCAGACTGCTGTGTGATAGCACACCTAAGAAGGTCTGAAAAAGCTCAAACCAGTTGTTTGTTTTCTACTAGAAGAAAATTTCCAGTCCTGTTTAGGAAAAAAAAAAAACACAATGAGATCTCTCTTGAGAGTGACACCAAAACTCCTTCCCAAATTAAAAAGAAGAGATGCTCATAGTAAAGGCCCATGACAACTCACCAAGATCATTTGGAAAGACTAAAGAATGGAATTTGAAATGGCTTCATTAATAAGAATCTCAAAATGAGTGCAGAACAGCAGAGAAGAACAAATTGGAATTATGTAAATACATCCTCTAATAATGCATTTTATTTCTGATTCATTCAGGCCAGCACAATTACCTGTGTGCGGGAAGGAACGACTGTATAATTGATAAGATTCGGAGGAAGAACTGCCCAGCCTGTCGATTACAGAAATGTCTGCAAGCTGGAATGAATTTAGGAGGTAAGCAGAATATTAATAGTTTGGTCTCTTTATTTGATTAGGTGAAAACATTGGAAATGTGCAGCCTTTTTATAGTTCTGGCAGCTGCATAATCTCAGAAGTTTTAAGGTGGGATTATCCTGAAGAAGTGCTTAATAGCTGATAAGCTCTATTGTCATTCTAAATTGGGATTTGGAGATATGTATTTTATGGCACAGAGAAAAGAAAAGAGGGTGTTTTATGATGATAGTAATTTCAGTAGAATACCATAAGCTAAAAATGTTAAGGTTTCGAGTATTGCATGAAGTATTTTTTTGTGATGAGCGTTCTCTTGAATACTGAAAAACATGTTACACTGTCATGAGAGCAAATTCTCACACAGTGAGACCTCTCAACTTCTTTGGTGCTTATTCAGCATTTTTATTGCTCAATTTTTGTGACTGTAAGGATGTGCAATAATTTAGATGATGTTACTGCATTGTTCATATACCAACAACAACAAAATCTTACTAATCATCAAAAGCATAATGAAAACAGTGTGATAACAAAATTTATAATAACTTCTTTTCTACGATTTTAATTCTTCTCTGGTAACATCTACATGTTTCTGGCTGTGCTTCAGTAAGTGTCCTGTCTCAAGTCATCACCTGACCAAATGTTTTCACAAATGCCTTTTTCCCACCACTTCTATGTTTATTATGTTATCTGTGAACAGGGGTTTGGATACTGCTGCAGGTCCTTCCCCTTATGTACAGAGTTACTTACCCTTCCCTTGGAGTGTTTTCACTGTGCAGAAAACTACAACGTGGTCATGTTAATTCCTTGCTGTCTCAGGATTCACTTGTTGTCCTCCTGGGCCTCTTGTCCTGGCAGCTGAGTTTAGTTATACAGAGTTAGTTGCTCGTCTTTAATAGGTTATATGCAAATTCCTGGTTCCTGCCTCCTGCCTTTTTCTACCTCCCAGGTGTCTTTTTCTGTCTTATCTCCTGGTAGAAATACTCAAACAAGTCACCCCTTACTTTTTAAGAGAGTAGCCCTGTTGGGCTCTCTTTCAACCCCTTTCCCAATTTTGAGATAGTGCATTGCGTCCCAGGCCCCTTATTTCCTTTTCCCAAGGGAAAACAGGGCCACATTGTGGCATGCTAGGGAGGTGGCAGCTTTCCCTTGGTTTTGATCTGTGCTGTTCAACCTAGCAAGGGAAACAGAATGCCTTTGTTTGATGAAACAGGAGCTCCATGGTAGCAGCTCCTTCAACCCAAAAAAATAGTGCTGAAAATGGTTGTAGAGCAGGAAGGTCAGCTCTCTGGAGTACTGCATCCTACTGGCAGCTAGTGTGGGGCATCCTCCCTGGATGTGCCCTGTGCAGTGCCAGTGGAGCTCCAGAAAAACCCAGGGCTTGAGAACCTTAGGAAGCAGCAGCACGGGACACTTCAGCCCTGTGCAATGAGTTCATACCTGTGATGTCCAGGAGGGTTTCAAAGAACGTGTTCACATGATGTTGTCTGCAGAAAAGCAAGGCAGGAGGGAAGCTTTGCTAGAGGGAGCTGTTTCTTTTTTTTGCCTTTTTTTTTTTTTTTTAAATATTGGCTGGAATGCTGTAAATGAGGAATGCATTGAAAAATCTTCCCCTTTGTTGGAGCTTGTTAGGCTGCTGGAAATCATAATTAGTGATCTGTGTTTATTGCAGCTTTGAGCCCCTCATTGTAAGGAAGACATTGAGGTGCTGGCATGAGTCCAGAGAAGAGCAGTGAAGCTGGTGAAGGGTCTGGAGCACAAGTCTGATGAGGAATGGCTGAAGGAGCTGGGGGTGTTTAGCTCCTTAGACAAGGAGGCTCAGGGGAGGCCTTACCACTCTCTACAACTGCCTGACAGGATGGTGTTAGCAAGCTGGTGGTCAGTCGGTCTCTTCTCCCACAGAACAAGTTACAGGATGAAAGCAAATGTCCTTAGGTTGTGCCAGGGGAGGTTTAGATTGGATTTTAGGAGAAATGTCTTCACTGAAAGGTTGGTCAGACACTGGAATGGGCTGGCCAGAGGGGAATCACCATCCTCGGAAGTGCTCAAAAAACGTGCAGATGTGGCACTTGAGAACAAGGCTTAGTGGTAGACTTGGCAGTGCTGGGTTAGCAGTTGGACTCGATGTTCATAGAGGTCTTTTCCCAACTTTAATGATTCTGTGACCTGGAAGGTCAAGTCTGCCTCTGGAGTGTACAGCTGGCACACAGCTGAGCTTTGCAGTTTACCTGTTTCAATGATTTTCATCACAAATTCTCACTTCTGATTTGATCCCTTTATGCCATGTAAAGAAACTAAAATGTCATAAAGGAGGTCTTTCCATCACTGCCATGAATGAGATGGCAGGGGAACAGTTCTGGATTTCCATGCACTGACTGCAGTGCCTTCTGCTTGGCTGAAGAGGGAAAAGGGCAGGTTGGAGGGAGGGGAGGGCTGCCAGAGAGAGGTAAAACACCTGCAGCCCAGAGGCAGCATTACTGTGTAGAGAGCCCCAAGGGCTCCCAGATCATGCTGATGGACCTTCCAGCCTTTGAGCCAGCCCAGCTCTGGCAGGAATTGCTGGAAGCCTGAAGATTTTTCTCTGCTTTAGCCATCTGTTTCCAGTGGTGAGCTCTGCATTGGGCATCTACACAGGGGAGCAACTCAGCATCTCAGTTTTGGAAGCTTCTGTGTGCTGCTGCAGAGCATTTCTGGTATGGTGGAGATCATCCCAAAAAGTAGAGGTAGAAATGGCAAGAAGAGAGATTCACTCATATTTGAAAACTGTTATTTTCTTATAAAACGCCATGGTTTGGTACTAAATAATTTTTTTTTCATATTTAGCTTGAAGATAATGAGCATGGTCTTATTATGAAGATACATTGTGGGTTGTAGTTTCATGTGGTCAGCCTGGTTTTGCCATGCATATACATTACTCCAGTAAAAATGGGCTTTTGACTGTTTCTAGCTTGGGCTTATAGGCAAAATGGACAAGTATTTTCTTAGGCAGTGTGATCAGTAAGGAACTGGAGAAAAATTAATTTATAAATGCAGTTTAGTTTAAAGTCCTCTCTGCAGCATAGTACTCTCTGCAGCTGTGTCACACTGCACTGTGCTCTTGGTGCAGTAGGGCTGAGCTCAGCTCTCATCCTCCAAAGGAAAACAAATGTAAACACAAATCCCAGACTGTATCAGAGGTGCTGATGTGCTGGGTTCCTGGGCAATAGAGCAAGATGATACACAAAAGGGTCTTTAGCATAGCTCAGGGTTGAAATGTCTGCAAGTTGCTGAAACCATGGGCATTTATTTTCCACTTGGACACAACTATGATGTTTTATCCCCTCATTCAGAGGAAAAAACAAAACACCAAACTTCCAGTTGGTCTAGAAGAAACGTTGCATAAGGGAACAAGGTCCCATCTCCCATGGGCTGGAAAAGAACTGGGCTCTCCTTTGCCACCCTACCCATACATAGATGGGAGTGAAGGATCCCAGGCTGCCCCCACCCAGCTCCTCCCACTTACTGAAATAGGGGGGTTATGAAGCAAATTTTGTAATTTTACAGTGTGAGATTGTCTTCCTGCTCTTTCTGAAGATACTAATCTCTATAATGGAAAGCTGGGAATCAGAAATAGTGTTCCATGTTTCCTGCAGCACATTTTTGTACAATCTCCGATTAATCTACTGATCTTTTTTCTTACTGTTTTTTTTTTTTTTATTTTTTTTTTCCTCTTTTGGTAATATTCTTTCTCAATATTTTTTAAATAGTAAAACAGAGTGCTTTTGTACTCTGTCAGTCTTTCAGATTTGTTTTGATGGCATATCTTCTACTTCCTAGCATGCTAAATTTTTTTTTCTAAATTAAAAAAAAGATTATTTTGACTGGTGGCAGCATGCCATGATTAGGCACCTTGTAAAAAAACCCATGTAATTCAGTGATACAAAATACACCTTTTCATGAATGCTCAGCCAAAATAATTTGGCAGTTTTATTGTTTACCTCCTCGTTTTGTTTGTTGAGAAATTGGAGTCTTTTCCAAGCTCTTACATTCTTTAATAATCTTCAGAAAATTATTCATCAAGTCAGCAAATAATTTACCTAATTATGTTATTTTCTTGATTTTTTTGTTTTGATTTTATAAGAAGCATCTGCAACCTGTAATTTCTGCAAAGCTGAAGTTGCCAAGTATCACGTTAAGTCATCCTTCTCATTTCTAGTAGGTATGTGTGTGCTCTGCAGACAGCTATATCCCCTTTGGCAAGTAGGACTCCAAAACTTTTTTGGGAATCATATTTTGTTTGTTGTTTTGTTATCTTTTTTTTTCTTTTTATCTCCAGTGACATATGCTAGGCTTAATTGTTGGAAAAGATTCAGAGTGAGCAACTGCACTATGAAGGTATGCTGGCCCATTTTTGGTTTATGCTCTTTTCAAGATTCTGTAATTAATTTTCAGTTAATTACAGACCAGAATGACTTCACGGATTTGGGAAGTTTTTTCCAGCATACGCTGTGATTGGATTTGGCGAGGCTCTCGCTTTCGCACGAGACGTTTTCGTTTGGCTCCCACCTCGTGCTGCTGTGCCTCAGTTGTGTCTGTCCCCGTGATGGCACTGGGGGAATGCCACAGAGAGACCCCCAGTGCCACACTGGTGCTTGGCATGGTGCCTTATGACACCACCAGCTGCACCCCGTAAGGCAGCAGCCCCTGGGATGTGTCCTGGGATGTGTCCTGCATTGCCACCAGGGTGGCACGGAGCCTCCTGGTGTCACTTGTGTGTGCTGAAGCCTGGAGAATGGGAATGCTTTATACGGTGTCACTTGAGGGGACTGCCACCCCCTTTCCTTGGCAGGTTGGGCCTCATCTCTCTGATGTGGCCTAGTGACCAGGCATCCCTCCCCGTTCTGGATGATCAGAGAAGGTCCTTCTTCAGCCATGAGATGTGCCATGTGTGCAGAGGGGACAAAAAGGTGTGAAAATATCAGTACCATGAAGGGCTGGAATCCTTCCCTGCCTCAGCTTCCCTATGAAACACTGCCAAGACTTCCCGGCATTGGTCTCCCACAGCAGTGAGGAGCAGCTTGCTTAAGGACCCTTTGGATCTGGAAGGGACATAAGATAGATTTCACCTTGCAAATTACACAGTTCATCATTCTGTCTGCAGAGGCTGCCTGTGAAATCTGAGTCTTGGGTCCGCATACATTTACATATGTAAGGCACTTCATGCACAAGATGCTGGGTGTGATTTGTAGGCTTCACTGGCATAAGATACCCTTATTTTTTCATACAGTGAAATATTTCAATAATCTGAAAAATAGGTTAATTAAGATAACCAGTAATAAGATATAGTACTTCACCTTTTTGCCCAGCTTTCTGTTTTCTGTTTATTAACTCTTACTAGTAAGGTTTTAAATTGCAGTATTATTTTTAGTTACTGGACCTTATCTGGCTCATGTTATCATTGTTCACATCTTTTTGAGAAAAAAAGGAAGAGAAAAAATCTGAAAACTTGGGGAAAATGTAAGTACAGCAAAAGTGTATCCTCTTCATTTTAAAATTTTCTACTAACCAAGACTGTATAAATTTTAAAGGAAAATAAACCCCGTTGTATAAGACACAGTAAATTTGAGGCATACATATGGTTAAATTTTATTTTTCATTTAAACTTTAACTGCAAAGTATTTCGAAATGCCATTAACTTTAATGCATTTTTATTTGCATTTCTTCTGCAGCATTTTCTTCTGAGGGAATCTAGTCTGACTTTTTAACTTGAACATTCAGCTGGGGTTTTTTTAGTTGTTTCAACAGACTTTTACAAACATCAGCAGGTTGGAAAATACTTTTAAGTAATAAATAATAATATTTAAGTAGTAAGTAATAAATAATATTTAAGTAAATTATAAGTAATAGCTGATTTGCCTGTTGCTTATAAACCTGCTGTTGAAGATGTTGTAGGGACCAATTTGTTCAGCAACTAACTTTTCCTGCTTTTGTGTCCATCTTACTCCATGTGTACTGCTCTTGGCATGACCCTCTAACCTTCCAGCTTGAATCATCCTCATGAATGAAATGTTTAGATTGGATGTTAGGAAAAGTTTCTCCACCAAAAGGGCTGTCAAGCATTGGAACAGACTGCCCAGAAAGGGGTCAGAATCACCATCCTTGGAAGGATGTTTTCCTTCAGAAAACATGTAGATCTGGTGCCTAGAGAAAATGGTTTAGTGGTGGGCTTGGCAGTGTTGGGTTAATGGTTGGACTCAGTGATCTTAAAGGTCTTTTCCAACCTAAATGACCTTGTGATTCTTGAATATTGTAGATAACTATGAGAACAGTCATATGCTACGACTATTAATATATTGTTTGTGAACAATGGTTAAAAATGCAGAATTTTGAAGAGGACTGGTAATGTCAGAGTAATCTCTTGGGCATCAATTAAAAGCAATATTTTGTCCTTGTACTTGGAATTTTGCTGATGATTTTATTCCATGTGTGAAGGCAGCTGGAGAAGATGCACTGCAGTGGTCTAAGAGCGCACAGCTCACATGCAGCAAGCAATCCCTGATCAAACTCCTAATGGTGTTCATGCTTTGTTTTTTCACATTTTCCTGGTTCCAGCTCTCCCTTCTGCAAGCGCCCAGCTGCCAGCAGCACTTTGTCTTTCCTCCAGAAGCAGCCTTTCAGGCTTTTGGCATGGGGCTGCTGAACTCCAGATGTCTCTGTTCTACCTGCTGGACTCTCCATTGTACCATTCAAGGTGCAGCACCCTTGGTTGCCAGCCTTGAAAGGAGCTGCATCTCTCCTGCTGGCAGTTTGTGTCTGTTCTACCTGCTGGACTCTCCATTGTACCATTCAAGGTGCAGCACCCTTGGTTGCCAGCCTTAAAAGGAGCTGCATCTCTCCTGCTGGCAGTTTGTGTCCCAGCCTGCCTTGTGTCCTGCAGTGGTGCTGTGCACGCAGGCTCTGGGGTATTGTCTCCTTTTGGCTGTACAGCACTCCCTGAGCAGGCTCAGAGGCTGCCCTTGCCCCAGAGGTTCATGTTCCATACACGGTGCCTTGCTTTGGTTCAAAACACAAGATGGGTGATCACAGTTTTCTGAGAGGAAGATTTTCAGCATTTCTGAAAGTTGTTACGTGCAGCTCTTGGTGATCTTTTGTTTTTTCCTGAATCACCAAATTATCACTTCCACAGTGATATTATTATTACAGCTTCCTTCCACAGTGCTGTAAGTCCATATCCTTTTTACTCTTCCTCACAGTAAAAGTGTAGTCTTTGCTGTGAAAACCTGCCTGTGTCTCCTGTTCCTCTTTTTCCAGAGCTGCTGGTTGTCACTAGAACCCTTTTGAAACCTACCCCTGTGGTCTGTGATGATGTGTTTCCATTACTCACTTCCCCATCACTGAGAGAAGCTGTAGGAGCAGGAGGAACTTGTCCTTTCGGCTTTCACTGAGCTGTTGCTTCAGAGAGTTTTCACCTGAATAATAGGGCATGAAGATTTAACTTGCCATGTTTGCAACAGCCTTGGCCAAAGTAGGGTGGACTCACAATGCTGAATTGTGGTTTTTATTTTTCAATTTTATTTTCTGTTTTTTTCCGCCCATCCATTCCCAAGTGCAGGGCTTTCCATTTTCAGTATCTGTGTTTTGCTAAAGTAAGTGTGAAGTGTGGCAAGCACACCTGGCTCAAAGAGCAGCCCTTGGAGTTCGATGTTAGAAAGAACATTTTCCAGCAGGGAAATGTAAGGAATGTTGAGCACATTTAAGCCTTAGAAATACACAACAGCAAGAAGCTGGTGTTTAACAAAGAGGGAGGCAAGGTGAAGGCACTGGATGGAGTGATTCTGAGCCACTCAGTACACATCTTCCTGCACACTGGGGCTGTGATTTGTGTGCTTTTGTGGTTCTCTGCCATCAGCTTTCCCAGATCATACATATGAATAATGTTAGAGATTTGCCATTACCCTAGAAAAATGGTTGATAATACATACAGAGTGTTTTCACTGATGTTCAGGGTGATTTATTGAAGCAGGAGATTAACAAGGTTGTACTCTTTTTTTTCTTTTTTTAATGACTAATTATGAACTAGATGGTGAAAAATATGGCCAAGATGACTGCAGAATATAAACAGCCAGCTTGTATTTCACAGGTAGTGTTGCTGTTCCAGGAAGCAGGGTAGATAATTTCTAGAAGACCAGCAGCATTCAGTGTATTAGGAGTAAGGTCATTTGAGAGAAAACTGAGTTGATAAAAACTGGGCTTCTGGAAGTCATACAAATGAGGAGACAAAGGATTTCAAATTTTTTGTTCCTTGGAGAAAAAAATCAAGTCAGAATGGGGTAATAACATCCAGAAATACCACAGAGGGAAGGGCAGTACTTACTAAGCTTAGTTCTAGCAAGGACAAAAATGAAATGCTCTTTAGCATGGAGTGGAACTCTGAGCACTCAAGGTATGGAATGAGATGCTGTGGCACAGTTTGGTTTTGAAGGACTCTGGAAAACTTGTTGAGAACCTGTGTCTCCAATGTAAATACAAAGTTTTATACATGGTATGTGTCTATCACTGTTTTATCTTGTTGTGATCAGGATGAAGGGCACATAAATCAAGTAACAGACATGGAACATTGGGTATTAACCCAAATAAAAGTAAGAGAGAGGACTTGGATGAGGAAAGCTTGCAGAAGGTTGGATGAGAATGGTTATCTTGGGAGGGACGTTGTTGCTTGGCACAAGGCAGAAACCCGTGGCCATAGCCAAGAGTACTGAGTCTGGTACAGTTGAAATCTGTTCTCCAAAGTTTCCTTAACTTTCTTTTTAATCAAATTATTACCAATGCTCACAGTTCAAGCTGCTGATGTTCCATTTCTACGGGTGTCTTGGAGTTGTAGGTGATCTCCACATCTGTTGTTGACATTTTATTGCTTGTCTTTATTTGATGTCAAATAGAATAATCAAAACCACTGATGCATTTAGTAGACAACTCTTAGCTCAAAAATTATTGGATTTGTCATATGCCTGAAGAATGAATAAATAATCGATAAAAAATGAGTTTGGGGAGCATCTGAAAAGGACTGATTAAGATTGGCTTTCATCAACATTATAATTTATTTTTGTAAGCTTTTTTTTAAGGCTTTGTTTATTGGATGATTTGAATATTTAGTAAATACATTTCTTTTGAAATTAATGAAGAAGTTCTAGAGAGAGTTTTATATACCAAAAATGTTAGATGTGAGATTGTGTTATGTCATTTTGGGATTTAATATTAAATATATGTGGGGGGAAATTTTCATACTTTAGCCATTTCTCATTAAAAAGCTTTATCAAAACCAGCTTGATTTGATTTTAACAGGAAACCACTAATTGGCATTTGGTGAAAGTTGTTCCCACACAGGGAGGAGTACCCCTATGAAACTGTTATTTTTCATTTAATTATCACTTTGAGGATTGCTGAGAAACAAGCAAATGTGTTAGACATTTTCCCTGACAACCTAAATATTCCTGTAAAATGCACTTTGGATCTCAGCTTTCTTTTGTCACTTTTGTCCGCTGTCTCTTCATGAATGCTTAGCCTGAAACTCAGCTCAATTTCAGAAAGGGATAAATTCCCTCTGTCTCTTACCCAAACACTCTCCAGTGCCTGCCTTTCATAATTGCTGTGCTCATCACTGTCCCACATGCTAGACAAGTGGGTAACCTGAGCTTCATCATTGAGTCAAACCTCAAAATACACAAGATTTGATCTGGGCTTTTACCTGAAGTTTTCTGAGACAACTGCTGTGTGCAAGCACTGGTGTGAGGTGCCACCTCCCTGCAGCTGTTTGCATTTCACTGCTCAGTATCTCAAGCCATAATTGTAATCATAAGAAAATGCGGAGTGTTCCTTAAAATATTATAAGATTTCTCATTAAGTGGACATGTAATTACTCAAAATAGTTCTTCCTGAGTGGTTTCTTGTTATACTGAAAGGACATCTGAAGTAAGGTCGTGTTGAGGGTCTAGTCACAATTGTAAAGATTACATGTATAACAAAGTAGAGAGTAAATATGTAAATCTACAGATTTGGATCAGAACTCAAAAGCATCTTCAATTGTAGTGTCAGAAACCAACGTGATGGCATTTTTGGTACAGCGCTGCCTGGAATGTTGAGAAGTGCAAGCTGAGGCATGGAGAAATGGGATACCTGAGAGCAGCTGCTGAGGGACTGCAGGGAAGAAAGGAGCACAGTTGTGTGATGATTGTAAGTTAAGTTAGAGTAAGTGAGGTGAAGTTGTTGCAGAAACAGGCAAGTCTTATGTGATGCCAAGGAATCACTCTGAGTGTTTTTTGTCAGAGCTGGCAAGCATGGGCCTGATGATTGTGTCTGGTTTCAGTACTTCTGGGCAGGGTGGTAGGGATGGGGCAGCCTTGCAAAATTGTCCCGTGTTCCTGTGCCAGTTGGTGGGATTGCAGTACTTGTGGTTCCTGTGTGAAGGACATGTCTCATCTCTCCTGGGACTTGACCAGTGTGAACATATCTACTGTGCCCCTTGATAACCTATTCTGTTTTTACAGAATATATATCTTTACATTTAGGAATGTTCCTTTAAGATCTAAACTGAGTCTTCCTTCCTGAAATTTCATATCATGTGCCTGAAGAAAGGTGCATACAGATCAGACTGTTTAAGGAAGAACAAGGATAAGAAGATGCTTAGGAAAACCAAAAAGAAACAAAGAGTCAAAGAAACTCATTTCATGTTAGTGTAGAAGAGAGAGACATATTCAGGAGGTCATGATATCAGTCTTTCAATTCAAAAAGCGGTGTAAAGGAGGACAGGAATGATAAGTTGTTCTTTATGGCCACTGAGGGAATGATGAAGAGAAATCAACTACTGCAGAAAAAAATGATGCAACACTGGAGATGCTGGGAGAACACTGACTGCTTAGATGTTGGAGGAAGATGTGGGATATTGTGGAATTCTCTTTATTGGAGATTAATAACATACTGAGTTGGGCAAAGTACAGTAGATCCTGCTCGAGGCGATAGGATAAACTACTTTAGATATATTGTTTCTGTGCTTTACAGGCCTGTGCTCGAGCAGCATTGCACTGCATCATATATTAGAGTCTGCTCCAAACAAAGCAAAATGCAAACACTTCTGAGGTTGTTCTATAAGTAACCAAAGTTAATATTTACCTAGTTGCTGTCTGTTTTATTAGGAGTTTAAATCCAACTAGAATGAAGAAGCAAAATATGTCTAGGTGAACATAATGAAAATTGGACACAATTACTTTTAAAATGTACATCAGAAGCTCTTTCTTCAATCTGTGCTGTATGTCCCTTTTTAGTATCCAAATGTAAACCAAGAATAAGAATTGTGCTTATGGATGATCCTGGCTCTTTGCAGGGTCTGACCAAAGGCAAATAAAATGTGACATTTCCATAGATCAGACTTCATGCACGTTTACTCCTTGTCTTTAGGCTGTCCAATCCTGTCAGATAAAAGTGTTATTTATTAATTAGTAAGCAGTATGCCAAGCTATGTCATTGTTTCAGTTATGCCTTCCATTTCATTCTACTGAATTCAATCATTGGATTTGAGCTTATTGTCCAATAAAAACTTCCTTCTGCCAGTGCAGGATAAGAAAGTAGGAAATTTTCATCTTTTTTGTTAGTTAGACTACTGATTCCTCAGGCTCAACAGCAAGTGATAGCATTTTCTATCACCTTCTCCCCTGGGTCACAGCTGTCAGAAACAGATTTTAAAATTTATTTTTCCATGTGAAGCCAGGACCTTTGTTTTCTTCCTCACCAGCTGCAGTCTTCCTTTCTTTGCGTATTTAGAAAGGCTACTGGGTCTCTTCAGCATATCCCAATCGCCACTGCAGAAATCACCCTTGAAAGGCTTCTGCTTTGCAAGAGTCAAGTCCTTTTAGAAGTGTGTCTTACATGATGAAGTAATTTTGTGCTCTGCTTTTAAGACCCTGTGCAAGTTGTCCCTGCTTCAGTAGTTGCTTTTCATTTGCTTCCTCCCCTTGGTCTATCCAGCTAAAGCAATGACTCATCTGCTTGTCTAGGTGCCTGCCAGATTTGTACCTGATCCTTCCTCTCACACATGGCACAACAGGAGTTGGACTCGTGGATCCTTGTGGACCCCTTCCAGCTCAGGATATTTTGTGATTCTAACACTTGGGGGTCACATTTAGAGGTTCTTCCTCTTCTGTAGCTACCTGAAAATCAGTGATTTGCTTCCCAAAGTGGATAATAGGTTTCATGGAAGCTTTAGGATCCTATCTTTGTTGTTCCTTCTGTGTTTCTGGAAGGAAAGAAGTGTGCCTGAGTGCACTTTGTAGGGAAAATGGGATGATGCTGTACGATCTCGTTTGCATTACTGCTTTCCACTTTATTCCATGCATTTCCAGGCATGTGTGTGTGTGTATATGAAGTCTGTATTATTGTCTAGAAGTTTCTCAGCAAAAATCTCATTCCCATTGTGCTAGACAACTAAGTGAAAAAGCGTCTGTACCAAGATAGCTCAAAATTTTCATGTCAAGATACAGCAGATTTGGGGGAAGGGAAAACACGATTTGTGGTAGCAGTAAAATAGCTAATGAGAACAGATGTCAGCTCATTGAAGTAAGTGAGGCAAAGTCACCAGGCAAACATGATGAGAAGATTCAGAGCAGGGGAAAGTGGCATTTTGATGGAGCATTTATCTGCGCAAAGGTGGAGGTGCTGGGTGAGGGCTCAGAGAAGAGTCTACCCAAAGGCTGTCAGAGCTGCCCCGAGGGGAGAACTGGCACCTTTGGTAACTGTGGTGCAGCAAGGTCCTGGAGGTTGTTTTTGGGAGAGCAGAGGCAGGGGGCAGTGGCAGGGTGAGCAGGGAAACCCTCCAGCATTTGGCATTGGGGGGAAGGGAGAAAGCTGGCAGCTGTGGGGGTTGGGAGGGGAGGTGGTGGTTGTAGCCCATGTGCAGAGTTTGGGCACTGGAGTATGGACCTGAATGGAGGAGCCCAAGTGTTTGAAATGCAGGTGTTCACTGGCGTGGGTGCAGAGCCAGCACGGCTAGAGGTGGTCACAGTGGGTTTGTTTTGCAGCATATTGCCTACTCTCAGGCTGCCTAGATCACTAGTGGTACAGCACACACTTAGAAATGATCCCAAATTATACCTCGTTTGAAGTGCATATAGTGATCCTCCCCCCTGCCTTTGTCTTTTATGTTTTGTGTATTTACTCCAGTTGCTGCTTTCTCTTCTTCTTTAGATCTTTTTTAAATCTCCACCACTTTCTGTTTCCTCTCCTGTGTCCATTCTCATTTCCCTTCTCCCTCCACTAATGTTCTCTCCTTTACATAGGTTACATAGGTTCTTATAATGTGCTTTTGATATCCCCTATGGATTCAGATATGCATGCAATATAATAAAGATCTGTAGGGTCAGGATCAGTTTGGTCATTGCTCTGGCAGAGCTTTATATATGTGATTAAATAAAGATTGTGGTCATCTAAATTGTGTCTTTAAGTATACAAACAATAAATGTTTTTTCTGATGGACATCAAGGCAAGCTCTAAATATCTTCTTTAAAAAAAAAAGATTACATTCCAGGGGATTGTCATTGCAAGTATTGTAATTCACCCTACACAGAACTGTAACTAATTTTCTAAGCTTCAGATTTAGCTTACTTTTTTACTTTCAGAGTACTGGAAGTGAGCATGACTCTGCAGAGCATTTTACATTGTTCGTTTGCTAAATTTGAACACTAGTACAATTCTATAAACAAGATACTAGTCTATTAGAAATCTGCTGAATTAAATAATAATATTTATGGGGGTTTATCTACTATTAAAAACATTTTGTTCTTTGACATTTCTGGATCCCATTTTTTAAGAGTAATACAATGAAAATTATTAATTTTGAGCCTATGAAAAATAGAGATTGGGTGTATGGAGTCCATAACTTAATCTGTGCATATTCCCTGGGCACAAAGGGAGTATACTATATATATATAATCTACATGTATTATCTCCCTCTAGACCCAGCTTGTATAGCATGTGTAAGTTTACTATTTTTAAAAAGAAAGTATGGTAGATTACCTATCTTTTAAATACCCTAAACCCTCAAACTTTACCGTTAATAATGAGGAGCGCCATAGATTTGTAGCTGATGCTCATGTTAATTTGTATTCCAAAACCAGTTTACAGTAGGGCCAGATAAGTGTCCTGTTATTGGACCTAGAGTAGCATTCCCTGTTGCAGATGACTAGAAACCTATTCAGCATTTTATGGATGGCACAAAAACTCTGAGATGGCAGGATCTCTGTTTCAGCTTGGGGACAGGAGACTTCCATGTGAAGGGTCGATACTAAGGAACCACCTAACCAACTTGTGGCTTCTTTGTTTCTCTGTTATACTGTACTTTACTGATACAGCTACAGAGACTGGCTGTTGGAAGCACCTTTTTAAAATCCAAGAAGCATTTTTAAATGCTTCACCTTATTTTTTTGTTTGTTTGGTTGGGTTTTTTCTTTTAAATTGAAACATAAAGACCACCTAAAATACTCAACAAAAGTCATGACAGATATTTGAGATTTTAACCTCTGGTATCTGTACATCTGTAGTGTCTTTATCTATTGTTTTTCATCACCTGTTACTCTGTCTAAGGTGATTTAAAAGTAGGAGAATTATAATATGATATTCTGGCTGCAGTCACACTGAACAGGAGGGACAAGAAGTCCTACAGTCACTGCTGCACAGCCATGTGGATGAAACTTGTCCTAACCCCAGACAGCCTTCAGACTTGAGCTTTGTCACTTGAAATGCTCCATGCTTCATCCATCCCCTGGTCTGTGTGGAGAGCCAGGGATTTTGTGAGCATTTCCAGGGAGTAATCCTGATGTGCATGGCTTTTACTCTCCCATTCAGAGGTGGCTTAGTCGGTTTGTGGTTGGTATTGGAGTGAGAGAGCTTTTAAAGAGCAGCTTGGAGTATGTACTGCTCAGAGTTTGTGTTTAATCTTTACTTGTTGGTTTCTGTGGGAGTTACCAAACCAGTTGAGCTATAGCACTGGCATGAAGCCAAATGAAAAATACAGTTTTCTTCACTGTAAACATGACTGTCAAGCAGTAATGTTTTTCTCAGCTTCATTTTAAAAGCATTATAATGGAAGAAAATGAAACTAAAATACATTTTTATGCCAGTTTTGTACATGGAAGACTCTTCTTTTTTTTTTTCTTTTAATAAAAAACTCTTGGAGGAGAGAACATACAAACTTAAGTATGTGATCAATTATCTGTGTTGCAAGATACTTGATGGAGTTGGTAAACCAACACTTTTTTTTTATTCTGGTGTAGTTACGGTGCGAATGCCTTTTTTTTGCCTCTGAAAACATGAAAGATGCGTAGAGTTCTTTTATTTTTAGTCCTGTTTTGATAACAGAAAAAAAAAAATAGTGCCTGATAAACTTAATGAATAATAGCAGCAGACACTAATCTCTATCCACTCCTTCAGGCTTATTTTTAAACTCTGTTTTCAGTGTCCAGTGGCTCTGTTAACTCCTCATCAGACATTCAGCTGAGCTTGCTCATCATTGCTTTGCTTTTGGGATTTATTTTGTTGAAAAATTCAGCTTTGCCTTTCTAAGATAAATGCAAAATATATTTGATGTTCGCGGTGATGTCACCAGGGCACCCTCATGTAGATGCAGCTGCACCAAATGGGGAGCAACTGCATTTTCACTTACTTTTGAGGATTGAATTTACCAGGGTTGTGTGCTTTGCCTTTAACTCCCTCTTTTATTTTGAAGAGTGAGGAAAATGCTTGTTTAACAAAATGATCAGCTGCTGCTTTGTAAAAATGGATTTTTGGGTACTGGTGTTGAAAATGACGTCTTGAAGAATGGATGTTGTATCCATGTAACTTGATGTGCCAGAGGATAAAAAAATCCTTCATTGTTTGAATGAGTTTTTTTTAAGAATTTCATAGTGGAAAAGTATAAGATAGGATTTGAACAGACTTTTAGAAGGATCTTCTCACAACTCCTGTGTCTTGAAACAGAATAAGCTGCAGTGAAACCTTTGCTGACAGATACTTGTCTCACTTCATCCTTACAACTTCAAATGGACAGCTATTCCTATGTAATCTGTGCTAATGTTTTTGATAATTAGGAAGTTTTTAAGTAGATGTGCTTAGCTGAACAAAAGAACTTCAGACTTCATTAGGAGCAGTACATTTTTATTTGCATATTCAATCCTTTTATTTAAAAACTCAGCTTGCCTCACTTGGTCTGTATGTCTGCAGGCATGGAGAAAATAAGGAATTCTTTAGAGCAGACATACACCCTGTAGGTGAATCAATGACATTTATTTCCTTCACCTTATTTCCTCCAGCTCTCATAATGAAAAGTAATAAAAGTTAAACAAATATTTCTGAAGTTCTTTGTGGGTTATCTGAGGGTTGTTGGTGCTGAGATCTGCCAGGAAGATCCTTCATGGTGTGGTGGAAATGTCTAGAAACTATGCTGGGGATTTGGACTCCCTGTTCCATGCAGGACATGCTGCAGTAGCAGTGAATTTTATTCATCTTTTGAACACCATAGTGAAGGAGCATCTCTTTGGGCCCCTTCCATATCTTGTGCATGAATAGTAACATCACTGTTTTCTGCAGCAGTGCCTCATGTTTACCCTAATAAATAATTTTTTCCATTGAATCTTGGGATGAACCATCACCTCCAAGTCCAAGGTAGTGTCCCGGCAAGGAAGTGTTGGAAACAAGAAGCTATTGTCGCACTTGGGTGTGCATTGTCCTGGACCCTGGGTGTCTGTATCCTGCCTTGGTCATTCCCAGCCCCTGGCTCTGGGCAGGCAGCCCCAGTGGCAAGGAAACAGTGAAACATTTATGGCTCCCGTCACCAGAAATGGTCTGAGGGCAGCAGCAGCAGCTCTGCAGTTTATGTGGCTTCTCTTAAAATTGTTGGTTTGTAGAAGAGCAATGAGGCAGTTCTGTGAGTCTCTTTGGGGGGTGTTCTGTGCTGCAAATAAGAAGAGCAGGAACAGGCTCATAGAGCAAGGTTTGAAAGCTTCCCAGGAGGCAGTGACATGGCATGCTGAGCTGGAGTAGAAGTGAACATTTTGGAGAAGAGGAGGGATGAGGTGGAGGTTGTCCAGAAAGGCTCCTGGAAGTGCAGAAAGGGGGTTATATGTAAGGATGGATAGGAGAGGGGAACTGATGATGGGGAAAAAACTTGAGGTAAACTGGAGAAAGTCCCTTCCTAGTGCATATCCTGTTTGCAATAGTGTTCCAAGTGGGAGTGGGATAGGCTTATATTACTGATGTCAGTAAAAGGAATGTTGTAATAATCAAGAGATAGGAAGATAAAAGTCCAGACAAGAGTTTAAGCTGGGTCCAGATAGATAAGAAAGACTATATTTGAGAGAAGTTAAACTGAAAGAGCTGCGAACATTTAAACGTAGTTCATTATTTATTGATTTTAAATATTTTATTGGCAGTGGTGTTATATTTCCCTGTTGCAAAAAGGGTAGTGATGGGCTTTTGGTTTGGCTCTTTGTGTGTGTTTTTTTTAAAATGTCTTGGTTTTTAATTCCAATTCTTTCCTCTCCTTTACTACGGCAAAGTTGGGAATACAGCCCACATGGAATGTCTGGCCTCTCTTCAAAGAGTGGAAGCACCATAGCATTACTGGCTTCTCAGAGTACTTTGTAAAGAAAACTAGGGTGGGTAGCGTTAAAGAAAAAAAAAAAAAAAGGAAATAAAAGAAAAGGGAAGGCAAATCATCAGAGATGTGTTGACAACAGTGAGAAAGGTGTTACAGAGGTTCAATCTTTCTTCTTTGAGTGGATAAATATTTAAGCATTAGTTCAGAATTACTCAAGAGAAGAGGGCAAAGCTATTATGGATGTATCAAAGCAGCAAAAGCAAGCGGACTTTACTAGCTTGGGCTGTTAAAAATGGATTGACTACATTTCAAGTTGAGGCAGAAGCTTAGGAGGGCTCTGGGTCTGCTAATATTGTGCAGATTTCTTTTGATGACCAAATGCGATGGAGAACATGAATTGCAGTCTTGTAGATGATAAGTGATTGCAGTTCTGAAATGTTTAGTTGGCACCAACCACATTAACTAGCATGTTTTCTGCATGTCTCTGTGGAGGCAGATACTGGACATTCCATCATGTATAAAAACATCCAGTAAAGCAGTGAAAATGAGCTTACAGGTATCTTTTTTGTCCTTTTTCCAGTGTGATGATGCTGCAGGCAGTGAGGTATTTAGGGTGTCCTATGCCTGCTTTTGCTTAAGAACTTTGACATTATACTTCTGCTTCCATTTCCTCTATAAAGCCCAGGGTTTTGCTGGCTTTCTCTACTGACTTGCTTCTCATGCTGCTCATCTTCACAGCCCGGAAGTCCAAAAAGTTGGGGAAATTGAAAGGGATGCACGAGGAGCAGCCCCAGCAGCGGCAGCAGCCACCCCCGCAGAGCCCCGAGGAAGGGACGACGTACATCGCGCCCGTGACCGAGCCCTCTGTCAACACTGCACTTGTCCCCCACATGTCTGCTATCTCACCAGCACTCACTCCCTCTCCTGTTAAGATCCTTGAAAGCATTGAACCGGAGATCGTGTACGCAGGATACGACAGCTCGAAGCCGGACACAGCGGAGTACCTGCTGTCCACCTTAAACCGCCTGGCCGGCAAGCAGATGATTCAGGTGGTGAAGTGGGCAAAGATACTTCCAGGTAGGACTGTGAGTCATCTGTTGAGCTGTCACTTCACCGTTTCTTTTAGAACTTCTTCTCAAAGAACTATTTGCTTGATAAATTCCATCTTGAATCCATGAACTTTGTTGAAAAAACCTGCAATTGGGGGGTGTGAGATGAACCTCTGAGAGAAGATTGTTGGGTTTTTTTTCTTATTTTATGTAATGCTTGTTTCATATGTCTGTGATTGATATTTAAAAAGGTTTAGTTTTTAATAATAGCCTCTTAAGAAGAAAACATGTTTTGTCACTGGAATGAAAAATTACAGTTTTATTTTTTCCGAAGTGGGAGTCTTGCTCTTGTTTGTGAATACTAGAAAACTAGTAAGCAATGTGTTTTTTGGTGATGGTTTGACTAGCCTTTGTAGTTCATGGATATTTTCTGGTTTGATCTCTAGGATTTAGAAACTTGCCTCTTGAGGACCAAATTACTTTAATTCAGTATTCATGGATGTGTCTGTCATCGTTTGCCTTGAGTTGGAGGTCGTACAAACATACAAACAGCCAGTTCCTCTATTTTGCTCCAGACCTGATCTTCGATGAGTAAGTATTCCTTAATGGCCCTTTTCAGAGCAGGCTGGAAGGATTGCTGTCTGTTTGGTTTTTCAGGCATACTTGCAGTCTAAGAAAATTTCAGCTAATTCTGGCTTAAAAAGCAGCTGAAGATTTAATTTTTTTCAGTAACTCACTTTTCAATTGCCAAAGCTTTGATTACTGCTGTCCACGTCTCCTTATGTATGGGGATGTGTTCTCAAACTAGGACCATCCCACTGGTTTGAAATGTGACTGATACACAACCACAATTTATAGAAAAGAACATTTTATGGTATCTACTGGAGCTTGGAAAAATATCCAACTTCTAGGAAATGTGAATGTTTAAATTACTGGGGTTTTTCAGAGCAGTCATATAATGGTGCTTTTGTTAACAATATACAGCTGTTCAATGTGTTTTCTTGACAGTCTTAATTACCCTTCTTTGCAACCGTGAAAGAAGCCAAAATGTTTTTTCAGTAATGAAACATAACTTCTTTTATGATGCATTCAGACAAGAAGAAGGATCAACCATTCCATCTGAGTATGTGTGTTCCTTCATATTTTATGTTTGTGTGTGTTTAGTGCTTTGCTTTTGATGACTATAATTTAATTTCTGTTCCATTCTCCTAGTGTTTATTACAAGACAGTAAAGTCAAAAATCTAAGTGAATGTGCAGGCAGTCAAACAGGGCTTGCATCATTTGCTTGTCCCAGAAGATTGGGGTTTTTTTCTAGAGGTAAAAAGGAGACATAATCAATAGGATATGGGTACACTTGAGGGGGAAAAAAAAACCAGGAAAAAATTAACAAAAAAATTACTTACTACTTAAACTCCTGATACATTTTGAAATCTTTTTCTTGGAAAAGATGCTTTGTTGCTGTCCATCTTAATAGTCTGTCTTTGATTTAGGAATTCCTAAATAATTAATGAGTATGAGGTGGGTCCCAAAGCAGTAAGCAATATCAAAGAAGGTTTGTTTGGTTTGGGTTTTTTTAAGAGGGAGAACTGACGATTTACTGCATGTGGCTGAAAATGTAGTGTCAGCCATTTTCCTTGTTGAAAGTACCTCCATTATGACTTGGACATTAGGGAATTGTCATAGGGAAAAAAAGGTATCTGTAGCTAGAGCTAAGTGAAAATGTGAACTTTGAAGAGTTTAGTTCTCTCAAGGGAATGTAGACTAAAAGTTCAAACACAAAAGCAGTTTTCCCTCATCTCAAGAAAGTCAGTCAGGGGGTCAGAATTTACTGTACAGAGAAATCAATCCTGCTTGCAAATAAAAGTGTGTTGCTCTTGTTCCACTGCAGCTTGAAGCAACTTCGAGAATTCAAGATCAATTGTGAGTTTTATGCTGTAAGCCTTGAAGATAGGTGCCTGTAGAGTTATACTGAGGTTGAGGTAGGGATCCAGTTGGAAAAAGGAGTGCAAAATTGAAACATCCCAAAGCAGATATATGTGTGAGATAGTGCTCTATGCACTGTCCTGCGTATTTGGTCTCCTGCGTATTTGGCAATGTAGTCATTGCAGAGAAAAGGCAGTTGTTTCAAAATGGAGAAAAAAAATTTGCCAGGAGATGTGAGAGGGGGGACAGAGGCTTTTGAAATAGCTAATCAGGACAAGAAAGTTCCTTGGAGGTAAAAGAGTGGGAGTTTGATGTTCACTCTGAAACAGTAATGGACATATCTCTCAAACAGGAAGAGTTTTCTCCCTTAGCTCGTGTTTCGTACTCAGTGGGCATCACAGCAGGCATTTGTTCCCAGTTTTTCACGTTGCCACTTAGGATGGTGGTTGAGACTGCATTGGCAGTCCAAGTTTAGGAGTCTCTGGCAAAAGGAAGTTGTTGAGAAACTGCAGAGAACCAGTGGAGGTTGGCCAAAGTGGTCAGGGCTGATTGGGACAGTGAGGGACATGATGGTATGGCGTGGATTAAATTGCAGCCTTCAGTTTCCTAATGAGTTGTAGAAAAGATTGTCTGGCTCTTCATGGAGGTGCTTAGTGGAAGAATGAGAGTTTGTGATCCCAAGTTTGGGACAACACACTGCCTCCTAGGCAGCAGGAGAAGACATTTCCTAACGAGATGGTGAAACAGCCGAGCAGGTGCTCAGAGAGATGTGGGAGTCTGTCTCAGAAGATGCCCAAGCCTTCACTGGGCAAAGGCCCAAGCAGTCTGCTCCAACTTCGAATTTAACTCTGCAGGGAACGGGGGGTTGGTCTTGAAACCTCCAGAGGTCCCTCCCAAGCCACTGTTTTGTAATTCTAAATTAAGAGATTGCAATACTTTTTCCAATTTTGAGGTAAGGCCAGAGATGGATGACTTGAATTGTATAATCTGGTCAATACAGTAAAGTGTGAAACCACTACCGTTACACAAAATACAATACATATTCTGTTTGTGAAGTGCTGTGAAGCTTTGCTCTGAAATTGCTGAAGGCTGGTCTTACCCTTACTTTCTGAGTACCATGGACTTGGAAATGTGCTGTGTAATTCTAAGCACTGGCCTTTGTTTCTGTGCCACAGGGTTTGTTAGGCCTCCCCGTGTTTATTTGGTGAAACTTTCTAAGTGTTTTACTGCCCTTGGCATTTTAGGACATTCATTAATTGATGCAGAATGAAAGGGAGATGCTTTACAATGCCTTTCCTTCTGCTGTTTTGAGAGAGTTACATTTCTGTTATCACCTGGCCAAGATTTTCTTGGCATTTCTTCATATTATGTCTGGAGAGGTCATTTCCCATCTCTGTGCAAGAAAAAATAAGAGATGTCCCTCACCAGGCCCTTGGTGCCCCAGAAGGTTCAGCATTTTCTTCAATGAACAGTTAAAAAGGAGTGAAAGTAGAGGCTGGCATTAGTGGAATTATGTGGCTTTGTTTTACGTTAAATGAATTTTCCACTTACTCGTAACTACTGTGAATAAAAGGAAGTCGTAATGTTTCTGGAGGGCCATGATATATGATCTTGTTTTCTTTCTCATTCTGAAGGCTTGTAAACAAGGCCAACAACAAATGAGGATCCCTGTTGTTAATAGCTGTTAAATGTAACTTTGATTGTGTACAGTGCAAAATGCCTCCCTACTCATATGTGGTTTGGTTTCCTGTTAGGCTTGTGGAAGACTGGAAATATTTGTCTGCCTTCATTTAGTCATACGACATATCTAATTAAGTGTACTGTTTGTCTTTATGGTTCAGGCATATATTCCATTGATTTAATTGGGCTTAACTGAACACGAAGATTTTAACTCAGGAATAAGAAAATGGCTGCTCAGCCTGTGACAGAAATGCCTAAAAAACAGCCTGAAAAGAGGCATAAAATAGATCAGTCTGTTTTTTGTTGTGTTTGTGTAAGTTATGGTATGTGCAATTTTTAAATCAATTTCTTTTGTAACGTAGTGGTTGTGATCAAAACTAATATTCTGTAGAGGCAGGTTTGGTTTTAATCCACAGTAAATCTTCAGAAGACCCTCATATACATGAGACCACATAATTCCTATTGAGGGTAAACACTCTTAAAGAATGACTGCTGCACATGGGATAACACTCAAAAGGTGTTGCAGTTATGTTCTTTAGGCTGTGCAAACTCAAATTCAAGAAGTTGCAGAATTCCAAAATTAAGGTGGTCCATGAAATCATAGTTTAAGCCCTTTGGGTACATGCTTTGAAGACTGTATCCGTAACAAAACCCTGAAGTTATGCTATCCCATCCCATAACATTTTTCCCATGTGACTCCTTTGATCAGGTTGGATGAGATGTAAGGATTATGTAGTGAGAGACTCTTGGAGGTTTTTCTTGATTTGTTGTCATTGAGGAAGCCTTACCTTGAATGGATCTAGGGATTTGGGAGAACAGAGATATTAATGGGGAAGATTTTCTTAAGACATGGCAAAAAACTGTCTCTTATTCACACTCTAAGCTCTGAGACTTTTCAGGTTCCTACTGCAAAAGTAACAGAAAGCCTGCAAGAAAAAGAAAAAAGTCTACTGTTTATTTAACTCAAGGGAGGGAGAAAATTTCTCTTTAGGATTTAACCAAAGACTTTAGCTAAAATTTTCTGATCTAATTCAACCTGAGGTGGGCACATGCATGGATAATTTAAGTCCAGAGCATTAAATGACTAAAACCATACACAACTGAAAGCAGGAAACCAAGCAGTGCTGGCTGGAATGGGTGCAAGAACAAAGCAAGGGATGTACAAAACCCCATGATTTGTAACGCCAGCTTATTTTCAGAGATTCTGGCTGAAGCTGTGCAAAATGAACTCCTTACTGCAGGGAGCAGCCTTAAAGAGGATTTTTAAGATGTGGTTCTGGAATGTAGGGAAGTCAGTTGCAACTTCCATTGGTCTTTCCCTTATTGGATGAATTAATCATACAACTAATGGCTGAAATGACTCTTCCCTGACTTTGCCCTTTTGAAGGAAAAGGCCTCAATGTTTTTGAAAAGAGATGGTGTGTGTGCCAGTTCATGTCTACAGGAAATCTGATGAGCCTAGCTTTTCAAAAGTAGGAGTTTGTCTTTGCAAGGCAGAGAAGTCAGATGCCTGAATTCCAGAGAAAGGCAAGGGATGCTCCTTCTTGCTCAGGTTTTAACAGGCTCAGGCAGTTGCTGTCCCGCCGGCTACTGGTGACAACATCCCAGGTATCTGCTTCCACCCATACATTAAGTCAGGACATTGGCTGGCAACCTTTCAGAGGCTCAGGAAGGAATAAAAAGCATTTACAAGTGCAGCACTGCCAACAGAAACCCAGCAGGAGCCAAGACACGGAATGGCAGGGATCCTCATTCACACAACGTGGGAAACCAGTGGGAGCGGTGGGACATGGGCTGCCTTTGGGGCACATCTCCTCCTCCCAGCTGGAAGCCAGAAGCTGCATCCCTCAGGGTATGCTTATCTTATGTACTGCTTATCCATTCCTTCCCCTAAGGAAGATGTATGGTGGCTTCTTATTTCTCCATAAGGCAAAAACACAGCTGATGGCATTGATGATGAATATTAAAACTCAAGCCCTGCTCCTCCTCTGTATATTGGATTATGCTGGCATAAAACCCCAGAGGGATGGCCCAACCCTAGAATTCCCCCACAGTTCTTGATTTATTTTTTGCCTTTAGGTTTAACAGTCTCTTTGTAGATTTCTGAATCCGCAGGGACTTCTGAAAAGACTCAGGATTTCAAAATCACTTCCTATTTTTAGCAAATCTATCCAAATTACCTTATTTACCATTCCAGCCTTACCTGGCTGTTAAATAGCAGTGATGTGGGATACTGAGAGTTCAGCGATGCTGAGATGTGCGGTGTTGAGACTCTTTGGCACGTTAAAGTACGGCATCAATATTTCAAGAGTATTTTGCAAGTGTACTGCATGACTGATGTGCTGTGTTTTTTCTTGCTCCTTTGATTTTTCTCAGTTTGTCATCTGTGGCATAAAGAATAAATCATAGCTGCAGAAGTGTGCAGGTTCTGAATTTCCTGGCCATTGCACTTCATTCTGTTGTTGGTTTTTTACTCGGTCAAGGACTTGAGGGTTTGCCTAATGAAAACCAGTGTTAGGCATTGCATGAGATACCCAAAATTACTGAACTTGAAAAACTGAGTTTAAAACTGGGACCAGTTTTCACAAGCATTTGGATCAGTTACGTCATTTTTCCATCTCTGAAATTATTGTATTAGATCATATGCAGTTCAGTCCTTACAGTAAAAAGATTTCAGTAGAGGCTGCATTTTACTGAATATGATGTACAAAACACTAAGAGCAGAATATACTGATGGATGTATATACATGCATATTTTAATTTTTTTTTAAGTGCCTACTATGTATGTAATGTGGTTTTAACAAACTAACAAAGTTTACTACAAATTAGCATAAACACATTCTTTAAAGTGCAAGATTCAACTCCCAGTAAAATAAAAATACAGTATTGAAAGCATCTCTCATGCTGTGCCTTTGGTAATTGCCCCAAGTGTGAAGTTAGAAAGAGACAGAGGTTAATATTGGCAATAAAGAGCAACAGAGAATACATTTTGCAAATGAGAAACTTGAGGAAGAGTAAATGAGGTAGAGAGGGGTAGGAAAAACAGCTTCAGTACAAGGGGACTTCTAGAAAGTTTCTGTGCTGGTGTTGTCATGGGATGTGGATGGGCAGAGGATTTTGTAACACTGAGGAAAGCCGTAAAATAAAATTAAATTAAGAATTAAGACGTAGCTCAGCTGAATAGCTAAGATTGTATTAATAATCTGCGTTTAATAATCATGTATAGTTTATTAGTAAATAACATTTTCATTATGTTCCTAAATCCCCTCATAATATGCTTGTGGAAGCTGGGACCATTAGGATTTGGTGTTGCATAAGGCAGTGCAAGGATGCAGCAGCGTCTCTGTGCCCTTTCAGTGCTGAGGCCTCTAAGTCTTCCTGCTATCTGATTTCTGTGGAAACAGCAGGAAGATAAACAAAATAAAATAAGATGAATAATTAAAAACACCTTTATTTTTCTTTTTTTAACCTCATATACCTCAGGGCTTGGGAGGGGTAATTAGTTAGATCATCTGTGAATGGTGATAAAGCCAATAAGTTACTTCTTTTATTGTTTAAATGATTACTTTTTCGCTTTTAAGTTTGGCAAGGTGATGGCTGTTAACCCATTTGTCTTCTCTTGCAATCTGTTAATCCTGTAGTTTCTAAATTTTGGTATATTTTTGTAATCTCTGTCATATGGCAGTCTCCAAATCCCTAATTTTTAATTATTATTGCCACAACGAGAGTTGGTAGGAGTTGTCAGTGTTCATTCTTTGCTGATAAATTGTGTGTGCAATCACTGGTCTTGTTAAAAGGTCAGCAGGCGCTCCTTGGTGATCCTCCCTGCATGGATTTTGCTTGCATGCACTATTTTGGTGAGGAATGCTGCATTCATGCAAAGTGTCAGTGCAGTGGGAAGTGAGGATCTTCATCAGAGAATTTTTTTTATATACCTTGGTACTACTGTTTCCTTTTTCATGAAGTGCAGCTCAGGTCCCATCCAGAGAAGTACATAAAGGGATTTTGTTACATGCCCACACCACAGCAGTGCAGACAGAAAATGACATTTTGGAAAACTGCTGTCATACCTGTAAATAATAGATGTAATGTGCTTCAGGCTAGATTTTCCAAGTCTTTATTTTGGGCTTTTTTTCTTTTTGAACAGGTCATTGGTTGGGCAAAGCAATGGATTTGGTTTCTTTGCATAAATTTCTTAAGGCTCTGCCTTTTAATACCTCTATCTCTAAACAGTTCTTAAATTTCTAGAGTGTTTGGTTCAGACTGGGAGGCTGTAAAGGAAAACTGGAGATACAGTAGTTTTAAGAAAATTTGTAAAAATGGGGAAATGTCAGAAACTGTCCCTCTAGCACAGTTTGTCATCCTTTAATTTGGCCAAAGAAAGTTTAAGATCAGAACAAGGGGCTTCTTCATTTGCCCACTCTAGCAATGATTTAGGTACTTTCTGAATGTGATGCATTTGGACAGTTGTTCTTAATGACCTTTCTGTGTCTTTCTCTGTGAATTCACTTATTATCTCTTTGAATACATTTGTAATTTTGATATCTTAAATGTTCTGTGGTAGTTGCTTCTGCAGTTTAATTATGCATTTTTTTTTACTGGAGATGTTTCTAAAACAGGTGGTTGATAATTCAATGGAGTGCCACTTCATTCCTGTGTTTGCAGTAATAGTGGATATAATCCTTCTCATCCCATGCATGCCATTTATCACTTAGCTCTCCATCAAGTCCTGTTGTTTCTTCTTTGAGCTGAAGAATCAGTGAGTCAGTTTGACCTCTCCTTGTATATCAGTTGTCTGCTCTCTCTGGCCTTCCTCAGCTCCTCCATGCTTTATATTAATTTTGGGAGGAGACTGGACTGGCACTGGGTTCAGAGCTCAGTAGATGCAGCAGCAAAACTACAATTTCTGTCTTGCTCTCAACTGTTCTCTTACATCTTTGCTTTTTTTGACAAACACTGAGCGAGCATTTTTAAAAGACAGAAACCCAAGAAACCTGTCCCAAGTTGCACCTAGAACTCTTTATTGTGTTTGTTAATCCAGTTATTTTGTGTGTATGATGGGAGATGATTATACTGTGTGCATAGTCCAATTAGTGATTTTCACCTTCCATTTTGTCAGCCAGCCACACAGACTTGCAGGATTTTTCACAAGCAGCTCTTTCTCAGGCAGCTCTTTACTTCATCGTCTGGAGTTATCAGCGAGCTCTGTCACCTCCAGAGGTCTGATTTTTCTCACTTGATGCATGAGCACAGTTCTCAGCCCAGGCCCCAGCGTGGAGCTCTGTGAGACATCCCCAGTAACCTGCATTACTTGTAAGAGATGTCCATTTGTTATTACCCTTGGTCTCCTATTTTTAAGCTGCTAATAATCCACGAAGAGATGACCTCCTTATCCCTAAGCTCTCTTTAAGAGCTTTCAGGAGATCTTTTTAATAGCTTTAAAATCCAACCCTGATGTGATTGCATCCTCCCATACCTCCTGATGCAAAGCAGTGTGCAGGTCCTAGACCAGTAATTACCCACGCTGGCACGCTGACAGAATTTATTAGAGCCCATACCCAAGCTGCATGCCCCAGTTTCCTTTGTGTGGAAACCAGGCCAGGGGAGAAGAGGAGGAGGAGGAGGAGAGGGTTGGTGTTTGCTTAGGTCTCACCCCATATGGCTGTGGGATGCAGCTAGACCTGGCACGTGCAAAGCATTTCAGTCGTGCAGACAGTGCCTGCCTCCACCAGAATGTCCCCGTGCTATCATCAGAGTGCCCTCACAGATTCGTGAGACGTGACCTCTCTGTGCCAAAGTTGTGCTGACTTTCTTCCCTTACAGCATGTTTATTTATCAATTCATGCTCCTCTTTCAGTGGTTTTGCTCGATACAGAACTGGAGCTTACTAGCCTCTGGTCTCTCGAGTGCTCCCTTCCCACTCTCAGACCCATTTTAAGAAATCAGTCACGTTTGTTGCTTTCCACGACTTTTATAAGGGGAATTTAAGCAATAAGCTGCACAGCACAGTTAGTAGTTCAGCAATTCCGTATTTAAGTTGCTTTACAGCTCGTGGATGGATGCCATCTGGTCTTGGTGATTTATTACTATTCATTTTGCTGTATTTTTTTTTTCTTTGTAAGTCCTCTTCTACTCGCACTTGAATCTGAAACTATTTCTCACACTTGCTTACTGAAAAGGGCGAGTGGTGCAGAGCCTTACTGGGCTCCTCTACAGAGAGCACTGATGCAAAGATTTTATTTTACTTTTTTAATCTTTCTCAAACGCTTCATTTTCATCTTGCTCATCAGTTGGCCCAGTGGATGTTCTGGCAGGTTTCCAGCTTGTGATGTGTTCAAAAGGATTTGACTGTTAGTTTTTACGACTGTAATATAAGGACTTGCCCAATGACTTTACATTTAGCACAGACCATAATTATGCTCTCCTGGTATTGTCTCAGCACGACTTTGGGACATCCACAAGCATTTTGGGAGGGTTTATTCTCACCTCTCTCAACGTCTCAGAATAGAGGTTTGTTCTTCCTTGCAAGTGCCTGAATGTGGTACTGCTTTAATCTTCCTGCACATCAATGAGCTGTTTGCTGGCATCTCCAAATGCCTTTCACATGCACAGTGCTTTCTTCTGCTACTTCCCCTGTAGAGTTAAATACGAGCGAAAGAAAAATTAGGAAGTCGTTTTTCTAAACTGGCATGAGAGGAAGACGTGCCTCTGTTGACTTCCAGAAAATGCCAGGCTTTGCGTGACAGCATGAGCAAAGTCTTAATTTTTGAGGCATTGTTGGCATAAAAGGAGAATTGCTGCTGCATGTGGAATATAGCAGTAATTTTGTTGATGAACCACTGCAAGTGACAATGAGCCCTGGCAGAATGGATGTATAAAACAATACCTAATGGGCACCTTTTCTGGCTCTCAGTACCTTTCTCTGATGAACTTTGAAATGGGGTATTTAGTGTCATGTGTACATTATCATCATTTATTATTGAATGTGTTATTGAAAAAGCATTTTGGTAAAGGCATAATTATGTATTTTCTCATTTAAACTGTGATTTGTCTCTTTTGAAATGCAAATGCAAACCAAAAGAGAGTATTTGGTATCAGCATTCTGCTAAGTGCATAATTAACTGTTAATACCAGCATATACTTGGGGTTTTTTTGCTATCAATGTGCTTGGGATTTTAGGGTTACATAACTGAGTGATTATTAAGTTGGATTTTATCACAAGTTCTCTGTTAGTGATTGAGAGCTGAAACTCTCCTTTGGCAACCATTATCCATGGTTGTTGCCAATTCCTTTGTTGATAGGCATATAACAGGAGGACACTTGGCTGGAACTTTTAAAGCAGCTCTAAATTTCTTCATATCACTTATCTGGGATAGTATTCTCTAGGGTCACCATGACGATTTTCTTGTGAGAAAACTAATTTTGAGACTTGACTTCTCTTAAGTTCAGTTTAAAATTGCCAAATTGAATTTAAAAATTGCTAATTGCCTGAGTGGCTAAAGGCCACAAAATACCAGCTTAATGTCTGTAGATCTGTTTAATGTGTAATCATCTTCCTTGTCTGATTATCAGTGTTCACCACTGGTGGTTTTGAGTCCAGTCACTGTTTTGTCCTGGGTTTGGCAGTGCCCAAATTGGCCATTGGTGCAAGGTAACAGGTCTTTTTGGCCTTCTGGAAGGAGATTACTCTAAAGCTTTGCTTTAGGAGTTGAAGGGAGTATGTTTTGTCTCTTTCTGCTGTGGCTTGCAGAGTAAACAGAGATCAGAAGGTGCTGAATGAAAAGTCGCAACTGAATTTTGCCTGAATCCTGCATGTATTTTGGCTTGGATCTTGATCGGTGTGTTAACTTAATGAGGCTGCTCCAGCACAGGTGATTTCAATGGCATTTTTAATGTCTTCAAGATGGGACACAGGTGTCTGGGTGCAGTCCATTGAGCAGAGGGATGCACAGTGTTTGCACAGTGTTTCCTGCTCCTGTGCACGGAAGAATTGATTCAGGTAGTGGCATTCTGTCACCACTGTTGGAGTAGAATATTCCCTCAGTTAATTGTTGTGACAATAATATGTTTATTTTTTTCTTTCCCCAAGAACTTCATAACTTTTTTCCAGTTAAGAAAGCCCTTCAAAGGCAGGTAAGATAATTCAGGCCAAGGGCTTTTCTGATTAGATGGTTTGAGCCACTGAGCAAGGGCTTCTGTAGTCCCATGTCCTGGTCTTTTTCCCTCTTTATCCACAGCATCTCTGCCTTGCCCTCAAGGTGTCTGGTGATGTTTTTACTCCTCTCTCTGTCAAGTTCAAACTGACTTCTTTTGGCATGAGGGGAAAGTATGCGGTGTTTTCAGAGGCTTCCAAATGGGTTTGACTTTCAGGCCTCTGGCAGGTTTTCTTGTTGGGCTGCATTTGTTTAATTTGTTGTTTAGTTTGGTTTTGTTACAGTGTAAAGTGCTTTCTGTAGGTCCCTGAAATCAATTCAATTGGTGGGCAACCTTCATGTGGATCAGGTTTTAGTCTAGAAAGGAAAAGGCTCTAGATTATAAAACTGGAAATGGTTCTTAGAGTGGTAAAAAGTGTGAAATCAGAAGACACAAAAATTATCTTTGACATCAGAGTTTTGCTAAAAAATCTTTCTTGGTCTTTTCCTATGTCTTTTCTGGGCAGAAGAGGCCTAGGGACTAAGTCAGGTGTATTTTTGTTCCTCTGAGGTGCTGTGAAATGGGATGCCTTGGCCAATTTTTCCTTGGGATTATCAGCAAGTCACTTAAGTCCTGATGAAACCTCAACACACCCACCACAGCTTTCCCTTTCTTCGCTTCCCTGTCTAATTTAGGAAGATGCCTTGTGCTGCAGCTTTGAGTAGTACCCATGAGAAAGTAAATAAAACGTGGTATCAGGTTTGGTTTGGGGCTGAGTTTCGCCTGTCAGTGAATATTTCTTGCTGCATGGGTTCCTCTTTTTGGTTACGGTCAGTTGAGTTGCAGTTTCCATCCTCAGTGAGGAGATTTATGATATGAGGATGTATGATGACTTCATAAAATGATGAGTTACTTATTCATAACAAGCTGTTTCTGTTCTGTGTGCCTGTAGTTTCACAGGTTTTGATGTGGCTGCTTGGTTTCTGTGGAGGTCATATAAGATAAGGGTATTTATTAAGAGATATATGACTGGTTTGGTATTTAGGATGCTTTGTCTTAAATGGTTTCCTCAAACCATCCCTGCTCTCCTGGGGTGACTGGTCAAATCCTACGTGTCTGTTGTAGTTGGTTGATGGGTCATCATTTCTGTCTGCTGCAGCTCATTTAGAGAAACCCAACAGCAAGAGCAAAACTTTTCTTCCCTCCAAGACAGTGGAGGTGCCAGGCTTTCCCAGCAGAAATGGGAAATGGAGGTGTCTCCTCCCAAAGCAAAGGAGGAAAATACAGAGGCAATTCATTTCCAATGAGGATATGCTGGGCAGATCAGTGGCCAAAGAGGCCGTGCAGGAGCAGATGGGAATTGGGCAGAGCAGTGGGAATGGCTGGATGCCCTGCCCATCCCACAGGGCTGCGGGAAAGGTCAGACAGAATGTGAGCTGGGCATTACATTAAGCCTGTAAGGAGACACTCGGGGAACTTAAGATGGATTAACTTAAGGTGTAAAGTTTAAAGCGTATTATTATGAAGGAGGATTAAGCTAAACTGAGCTAATGACACCACTTCTGAATGTGTATCCAAATAGCGGATTCAGAGCTTTGGCTCCATGCCTTTTATTACTTAAATGTACTTACCTTCTTGAATGTCCCCATAAAGATGCTTGCCCTTATATTCCAGGTCTTCCTACCCTGCATTTGCCATGCTGAGAGGATCAGATGCTATGTCAGAGAAGGGGCTGGGTTTAGCTGGTTGGGATTTGCCTTTTTTTTCTCTCTCCTCTTTTTTTAAACATAAAAGTTTTTTTAAATTTTTCCTCGTGATGGTGAAGGCGTTTGTGATGACTTGATGGCTTTTTTTCTAAGATGATATGTTTGGTAAGGAAAAAGATAACTTTGTTCATGTTATGCTGGCATGCCTTAATTTCTCTGTCCCTCTTCACTTTTATCATATTTCTATTGCTTTGTTTTGTTGTTGCTTTCAAGGTATGGGATATCTGTGATGTTAACATTTGATTTTTAAAAAGCTCTGTATCATCTTATTCTATAAATGTAGACTGAAAACCAAATACAAAGTTGAATACTGTCAACTCCCACAAAATGCTTATCTTTCATTAAACAGAGTCATAAATTAACATCATTTTAGTTAGTAATATTTTGTAAATAAGTAATAAATCAATTGATTTTTCAGGTGGGAAACTGATTTGAAACAGGTTTGTTGTATATTAAACAAACCACCTAGTAACTCATCCTGGGTATAATTTTATCTCACTACAAACAATGCCATCAGGTTTTCCTTAAGGATAAGCTAGAGATCAATATTTGTAAGTAGATACAATAATGAATAGTTAAAAGCCAGAAAGAAATAACTAACCAAAAAAACCCTGACTATAAGTGAAATTCTTCCGTTTAGGCAATCATATATAAGCAAAACAAGTACAAAATAAAACAAAAGGCAGAAAACCTTGGATGTAACAAAAAAGTGCAAAGCAACACAAAAGATCAAGTTTTTGAGTCAGGATACTTTTATGTTAACTCACACAGAGGGTATTTTGCCACCAAAAGAAATAAAAGCCTAAGAAACCTGAGACAAAACATCATAATGTTTTATTTTATTTGCTGTGTGGCTTGTGGTATCTGATGAAAAATCTGTCACTTCTCTCTGCAGAGGTGAAACACAGGCAGGAATGGTGGCAATGCCTTTATATTCTGAGGCTGGAGAAACAAACCTTGATGTCCTGCAAAAGTAATGATGGATGTCATAGACTGGTCTTAGTTCTAGTGCTGCTGTCGCTGGCCTTCTGAGATACTCTTTAACATGTAGTTTTTTAAAATACAAATGTCCTTTATTAATCATTTGCCTTTCACTTCAATGTGTATCCCTCAGAGCTTCCTGGGAGTGGTCCATGATGCATAATAAAAACAAATACATCTGGCATTACTCCTACTATTAAATTTAATTTAAAAAAATAAAAAAGAAGCTGGAAGTTCTTAGTCTCAAGAAAAGAGGGTGGAGCAGGGGAAAAGTGCAGAGCCCATCTAACAATGGGGAGTCTGCTTTATTAGTATTAAGGAGGACAATAAAATTGCTCTGGCAGTAGTGAAATAAAACACCAGGAAGATTATGTCAGTCTTTGTTTGCACACAGTATGATTCTTCTCTTTCACCAGCCAATTTGTATATTTGAAAAAGCAGTTGCTTGGTTAAAATAATGAGCTGAACTTCATCCAGTTTCCTCCAATTCCCCAATTATGTGAAAAAATGTTAGAAGAAATATAGACAGTTGGTTTTGAGCAACTAAAAAAAAGAAAAGTAGTGGTCACTAAACAGTTATAGGACCTTCTACATACCTGCAAATACACACACACAGCTTCTGCTGAGACAGGCAGTTCTTGGTGACTGTTTGCTGTAGCAGTTGAGGTTTGAGATGGAAACTTCAGAAGCTTAGCAAAATTCTAAATAGTTCTGCCTGAAACTTGAGCAGGATAGGTTAGCCTAAGATTACCTCAGGGAAGAGAGAGAATGTCTGAAGTTAAATTTATGAAAGTACGTTGGGGAGGAAAAAAAAAAAGATATCTGGATACAAATCATGTATCCTAATTATTTTACAATTTAACAGGCAGAAGTCTGTGTTAATGAATGAGTTCCTTGTTTTATATACTCCTTTATTCTTGATTATTTTAGATTACTGTTCTGGGAGAAAAAAAACACATGCTTTTTGGATATTTCAGTGTTTGAACTGGAGATGTCAACTGCTGGGGGAGTGTGTCATCTAGAGCATGCATTCTTTAGGTTCCCCTGATGCACCAGCTCTAACCCCTTCCGCAGGCACATTTCCATCAGCCAGGGCAGAGCTGAACAAACACAATTCAAATAGGTTTTAAAAAGTTTTTGCCACTTCATTGACACCATCAGTGTATAAAATCAAATTACATTTGTAGCCGTTCCTTTCCCGGGGTCTTGCCAGGCAGCGAGGTGAGCTCAGCCATCCATTGCAGGTGGTGTAGGAGCAGGGGGATGCCCAGGGGATGCCCCTGCAGGCTGTGCTCTCCCGTATTTATCCCGTGGATGTTGTTCCCCTGTCTCTGCAGGGAGCGGATGCGCCAGTCGGCGATGTTCGAGCTGTGCCAGGGCATGCACCAGATCAGCCTGCAGTTCGTCCGCCTGCAGCTCAGCTTTGAGGAGTACACCATAATGAAAGTGCTGCTGCTCTTAAGCACAGGTAGGTTGGGTCTGTGGTTGTGTAGGAATGCTTGACAATATTCCGGTTCGCCAAGAGATGCAGTGATTTTAACCAGCTTGACAGAGGAGCCAAACTGCTTCCAGCTGGGCTGCAGGAATAAGCCTTGGGGTTTATCTGTAGTTAGCATGGGAAGTGTCTTTGCAATCTGAGTGTGGCATCTGTGTTGGAGGGACAGGAGTGGCCAGGCACGGGAATTTGGCCCCCCTTCCTGTAGGGGAACCACACCAACTGATGTGCCAGGAAAGTGCCACAGCTGAGGGGGATTGAAGAAAAATCCCTGCACGACATTCAAGGCCACTAGGGTTTGGCTGACTTAACATGACCTTCAGGATCAAAAGATGTGCATTGCCTGTACTGCAGAGCAGGTGATTTTGTAATGCCAAGTGACTTGAGAATGGAAAGCCCTTTTACAGGCTTCTGAAAGTTTAATAAATGACAGTGTGTGCTTCGTTTTTCTCTTGAGCATCATGCTTTGAGTTTTAAGAAACAAAATTACATCTTGGTGCTTGTTACAGCACTGTGTAGTAATTAGCAGATCTCTTGATCTTATCTTACTGAAAATATTGAAAACCTCCTGTCCCAGTGCAATTGTATAAATACACAGGCAGTTTGTACATTACTTTTCCATCAGTAACAGCCTGCAAACCTGTAAACAGACATTATTCTGGGGAATCCTGCTCCTTTTTGTGGGGAACAACTTGGTAACATCATAACAAGCCAGCTCTGTGCTTAAAGCACCTGCCTTTTGAGGGGGGATGTGAGGCTGCAGTTCCTGTCAGGGCTAGAGAGGTTTGGATCCTCTAACAGAAACCTCCTGGGGCTATAAGTGTTTTGGGCTCGACTCTTTCCCTCCCTCCTTCCGACTGAAGCAGTTCCAGCTTGCTGGGATGGGGAGAGACACCGCTCTTTGGGGAACCCTTTGTGTCCTGGCCTGCACAGTCTGACTCCAGGTCCCACTCCACCAAGGGCTGGAGATGGTCAGCCAGTGAACCTGGAACAGTGGGAAAGGGAAGTGCTCCAGGCTTGCCCTTTCAGGGTAAATGGGCTTTTTTTTGGAAGGTTGTCACTCCTGGTGTTTCCAGGAGCAACTTGACGATGATGCGCTCAGGGGGGTTTGGCTCCCAAAATGTTCTTGAGAGAGTGTCTGGATTGGAGATCTGCCTCCTGCAGCATTTTAATCAGCCCTAAAGGGGAAGAATCTTTAGAAAAAGAACCTGAAGGCATTCTAAAAACACAGCAAAATGTCTTTAAGGCAGATACTTATTATTCTGCCCTCTCGAGAGTATAAACTAATGAGTTATTGCAAGAATCTGTTAGGTGAGATCAGTGTGGCCAATTAACTTCAAAGGGCTGGGTCCCTTTGAAACACACACCATGGTCACTAGAAAACCTGCTAAAAATAGTTTTGTTTGGGGAGAATCAGGATATTTACATTAGAGAGAAAAAAAGGAGAGCAAAAGGGAAATGATAAAACCCAGAGAGTGTCAAGTGAAGGGCAGCAAACCTGGTTTTGAGTGATTGCACCTTGGTACAGTCTTATGACAGAAAACACCAGGTTTGTTTTCATTTAAATTCTTTCATTGAATCATGTGACCAGCAGAGTACAAGTTATTCTGAAACTTTCATGGCGACCACATCAAGGAAGTTTCACTCCATTTACATGTGGAAGAAACCACACATTACAACTCAGTTGTTTTCTTGCTTTCCACAGACCATAGATTTTGGGAGCTTGCCAACAGTATTGCTGCATTTAATAAGTAAAATCAGAAACACTGGGCAAACCTCCAGAATTTCATGTTTTGCTTGAGTTGTCTTTATTTGTGGTCTTTCTTTCTTCCTTAATAATCTGGCTAGGGTGATAGTATAATAATTTTCAGACAGAACAGTAAAATGCATAGTAGTAGACAAAGAGTGGCTCTAACAGTCTGTAAGCAGCACATAGGAATACAGGCCTGTAAATACTAAAGGAACTGTAAAGCCTGTGCATTTAGTGTGAGGGCCACAGCATGCTCTGATGGCTTTACTTATCTTGATTGGTGCCTCTGTGTTCATTCACCTTGAACTGAATTTGTAGATTTGTTCCAGACAGTTTCTTTTATCTGTCAGCTGACTGAGAGAGTTTGTATCTAAAATTTGAAAATTAAATGAACATATGATATTTATATTATGGTTGTGTAATATAAATATATAATATTTACCAAGCAGCAGGCAGGTTGGTGTGTCCCCTTCTAGGGTTTTTCTAAAGATTCTTCCTTGTGCCCCCTTCCAGCACTTGGTGGGCTCAAGTCCTTGCTGTTCCTGTGGTGGTACAGCTCCTCCTTGTTTCCCATTGCTAAATTGCTCTGGTAGATACTGATGCTTTTTCTTAAAGCTTCTTCTACTCTGGAGCCATTTGGGGCAGTTGTTACATGCTTATGATGTGATTTCAGTGGGGTAGAGGGCAGTTGAGAGGATTTAGAAGAGAAGGGAATGGATGAGCAAGACAGTTTGTGTCAAGATGTTAAGTCAGGATAAGCTAAATTGGAAGATCACTTTTCTTTTCTTCTCTTTTCAGTATTCCCATTTAGCTTACTCTGACATAGTTTTCTGGTTTGCTTAGGAAATAAACTCACTCCTGTACAGACCAGTATTTTATTTTCCTTCTGTGGACTATGACTAAGCAATACAGAGGAGAAGAAAACATTTGATGGTTAAGCAGTGTTCAACCAATTCAGATACTAAACCTCAGAATATTTTGAGTAGTGTTATTAATAACCTCTTTGGAGTTTTCATAGGGGTCTGATCCTAATAAGCCATTCCTGTTTGGGGCAGAACCTGCAGGAGTGCAAGGGTATTTGCAGTCTGTAAAGAAATCAGGGTGTTTGATTTTGTAATCAGCCTTGCTGATATCAGTCACAGTAAAAAGTGTAAGAAAACTCTACTTTTAGCCCATTTATGAAATGATGATTCCATGATCATGATTCCATCTCCTTCTGGCAGATGGAAACTTTAACAGGACACCAGAAATGCTTGCAACTGTCTGTCGTGGTCAAGCACTGGGTCAGGATGCCTGTTTGGAAAAGAATCTTCTGTTCCATGCAGAATCATGGCTCTGTTCTGGATGCTATGCAGATGCATTCAAAGAAATTTTAGATCTTACTTGATGGCATAAAAATGTGTCACTTGGTCTAGCATTTCTGAAGATAACAGCTGTGATTCTGTACCTTCTTCTCCTCTGCCAAGTGTGGGGAAGAATTCAAGAATAATAAATCACATCTTCAACTTCTAACAAAATACCCTTGATCCATCTGCCTGGTTTTTATGTGGTTGGATTGTATTGAAAGCAGTTTGGACATGAGGTTAGCATGTGTCATATTTCTGAGACGTTATCTTGTCCTCTGCCACAGCTTCTGCAATCACACATCTGGAGAGGATGCCTGAATCGCTTGAGAATCTGTGTGATGTTGTTGATCCCTCACCAATGTCTGTAAAATTATGGACTTTGATTAAAGGTTTAATTCCTTCATCCATTAACTGGTGTAACTGTTAAAGTGTGCACATCAGAAGAATAAGCAATGCAGTTAATACTAATTTAAGACTGTCTTTTCAATGACAGTTCCCAAGGATGGTCTCAAAAGCCAAGCTGCATTTGAAGAAATGAGGGCAAATTACATTAAAGAGCTAAAGAAGATGGTAACTAAATGTCCAAGTAACTCTGGGCAAAGCTGGCAGAGATTCTACCAACTGACTAAACTTCTTGACTCCATGCATGATGTAAGTATAACTCCTCAGGGAGTGCAGAAAAGTTAAGCAAAAAATCTCGCCATTAAGGTAAACAAATAGTCTTTAATTGTGTTAACTGAGAGGGAGACAAAAAATATTCTTTTTAAGGGGACATCTGAGAGAAGCTGTTAGATGATTTAAGGACAAATAAAATAAGAAAGTAGAAGTCATTACGGGGAAAGCTGCAGGATTAACGTGTTACACATCCAACATGCACGATGTGCTGATAAAAATGGAATTAATTTGGTGATCTTTTACAGCTGGGTTTGTAATAATGATGACTTTAAAAGGTGTATTGAGACCTTGGAGCCATCCTGGGTGTTTGAAGCTGTATTTGAGCTTTTCAAGTTGAAGATTCCGTGTTGGGTTATTTCTGCCACCCTGCCCTATTCCAGCACAAAGTGTTTTACATGTGTCAGGTGTGAGATGTGATGAATGACACGGGAAACTAAAAGTTGCTCTCAAAGCACCTGGGCTGTTGATGCCTCTGCCCAGAGTGACAGAGTGGTTGTGGTAGGTGTGGTAGCCTCCAGAAGGGGTGTCCATAATGTTGAGCTGTTTAGTTGGGAGCGACCTGGTTCTAGCCAGTGTAATGGTAAGTGCAAAGATTTACCTCTGCAGCAGTGGGGGTGTATCTCTGTTAACTTTCTATGAGGGAGCCTGTAGCCCACACAGAGGAAGTGAGAGACCCAGCTGTTAAGGTCTCTTCAAGCTGAGGGTTTTCATAGTACCCCCTGAGTGTTCCTGGGCCAGCAAGGCTGGCACCCATCCTCTCTGAAGGTGTGCCACAGTGCAGCAAGTGATGGGAGACTCCTGGGGCCAGCCAGAGTGACCTTTAGTCATGTTTGGTTACATGAGAGGAGGCCTCCCAGCATGCTCATCACCCTCCCAGTAAAATCTGCAGCAAAGGAGAAAACTGTCCTACTCCATCCTGGGTGGGCAAGGAAGGATCTTTGCTGCATGAAGAAGCTACAGCACTTGATTTCAGAGCCTGCATATAAATGCATGTCTTTGTACTCGACTTAAATTTCATTTTGCAGAGACGGTACAGTACAGTGCACTTCAGGTCAATTTGGTGTAAGAGCCTGAGGTCTGTTTACAGAATGTACATATGGAATTATTTTTCAAATATTGTTCTGTTGTTCATTAAAACATTGCAGATCTTAGTGGGAGGCAGGGTGAGTGAGTATTATTAGTACTGCAGTAATAGCTCATTCTTCAGAGATCAGGTTTCACTTGCTCAGTGCCAGCAAAGGAAGTTGTAGTGTTTTAGTGGAAAGAAAAGGGTTGGGTGATAAAATCATTTGCAAGAATTCACATCTGAACCTCGAGGCAGCGTAACAAACCCCTGCATTTATGGAGCTTTCTAATCCTCTTCAGGATAGGCAGTGTCTGTGATTTGTTGCTGAAATGGGAGTTTTTGTGTGGTTAAGGTGACTGGATGACAGGCTCGCGCTTACTGAGAGCGCTCCCATGTCCTACAGACATTTTCCAAAACACAGCATTAACCATTGGGAGCTGAACTAACCAGAGGAAGCAAGCTGCTCTTGCATTTTATTTAATTTTTAATTAAGCTATTTTTGCATTACTTTTGTTTTAATAGAGCACTTTCTTTCAAAGGACTTTTTAAAGAAAGTCCCATTGTCAGCAATCTCTATTAGAAAGGCCAGTTGTCTCCACAACAGTGCTTCCTTTCAGAGATGATACTGGAGACTTGTTCAACAAGGACACTTGTTTATTTTTTCTCTTTAAAACTGTTTCCTTTTTGCATTTTGGTTTTTGAAATCCATCAGAATAAATTTAGAGTGGTGATAATATTAATGAGAAGTGAGAATTAATATTCTCTCCCCACTGCCTGTAAGTGCAGAATTTTTCCATTCAGTCAATGTGAATGCAAATTTTCTGCTCGGTTCCTTACTCTAGGAGGAATGCTTTTTCAGCTGTCACCTATGTCTTTTTAACTTACTCCATTATAACTTTAGAGGATCAGAATATATTTGGTGCTGTGCAGTCCAGCTGAAGCTGAGGCCCCATGTTTACATGCTGCTGTAGTCTCGGCATTGGCATTTGCAGTGCAAGCCTGAAGGACTGGTGCAGAATTCGTGCTTGTTCAGCCCTCCTGCCGTATCCAGCTTGTCCATCTGAGCAGAAGCAGCATCTCAGCACTCATGGAATTCATTTTACCTGAGTGTAGGGGCAAGCAATAAAAAACCCTGCTCCTTTGAACCTCCAGACTTGCTTTCACCAATCTCATTTTTAAGTCATTTGTCTGAGGAATATCTGAAATACAGTGCATGGAAATATCAAATTACAGTATACTTGGCTTATATAATATGAGGAAGAAAAAAACCCAAACAAGATGGTTTTACATTGCTCAGTATGCTAAATCCTTCATCCACACAGCGAACATATGTGCAGGTAGAAAAGTGCCGAGCTGAGGCAAAATAGAAATTTTCAAGAAAGCCAGGCAGGCACTTAAGTATTTGAAAACATCAGCAACTTTATTTAATGATCCATAAAGCCCCAGAGCACATGAAAAATAAGAGATGGAAGCCCATCCCGGGCAGACAAGATGAGCAGGGCTTTGAGTATGTGCACACCTGTGCTCGGCCCCTGCCTGCAGCCAGCCCTGTCGCCTGCATCGCTGTGCTGCGCCCTAAATGCTCTGTATTCGCTTGGTGCAGAGTGGAAGCTGTGGGTGCTGAGGCAGCAGGATGTGGGTTAGTGGTGGATATGGCAGTGCTGGGTTAACAGTTGGACTCAATGATCTTAAAAGGTCTTTTCCAACCTTAATGATTCTATGATCCCATATTTCCTTCTTGTAGGGATTGTGTAGCTCATGGGCATCATTTCCTGAAGAACTGCAGTGTAGCAAGGACAGCCCCCCTCTCTACCTAGAACCAAAAGGTTTTGGGTTTTGGTCTTGTGTCTGTGCATGGCCATGGGCATTTTGGGGAGAGATGCACATGTAGCACTTGGATGGAGGTGAAGGGCCTGAGAAACACCCTGAGGAACATTAGAAACAGATGTCCTGCACATGGTATCAGAAACTTCATTTGGCTCCTCCTCAGCATCTCCTGTTGGCTTTGGCAGGAAGGGATGTATCTTGCATGGCAGGCCTCATTTCATACAGAGACTGTAGTGTATGGTTAGGCAGTTTGCAGAACAAAAGCTGAATTTGGTTTCAATCTGGCTGATACTAACCAGGCTTTGAGTGAAGAAGGCTTTTGTTTCGATGCCATGACATTAAACCCTAATGTGAACCTTCCTCTTGTCTTGGCAAGGCAGCGCCCTGTGCTGTCATTTGCTTGTTGACATATTCTGCCAAACAAAAATAAATTCTTTAAGGCTCATGCTGCTGAATAATTAATTTTTTATGGTTCCTGAAGGGAATACTTTATAGCTGAGGTGGATCTTTCCATAGGCTGAGAGCGCCAGGATTTCACTCTCTGAAAAAGCTGACAGTGGGAATAAGGGCACGGATCCTCCAGGGGCAGGGTTGCAAGGGATGCTACTCTGGATGCAAATGTGCCTCTGCAGGTTCCTAATCCTGCAGATACGAAGCTGCAGATGAGCCCCTCAGATGTCACCAACACCTTTGGGTACACTTACTTCTGCTGCTGATCCGCCCAAGTTGTGTCCCACAAACGATGAGCAGTTTGGAGCCTCGTTTCAGTCCCAGTGCCTGAATTCTCAGGGTGAGCATTTTCTCTGTTTATTCAGAGGATGGATCCAGCCTCTACTCCCAGAGCTGCAGCGATGTGGGAGTGTGCTAGGTATGTGTTGCAGCAGCTAATATGCATCTGTCAAGTGAGAAATTGATTCCCAGCTCCCTAATGTAGACAGAAGCTACTCTGAGAGTCGTCTTGCTCAGTTTGTGATGGTTGGATCTCTTTTCCTTCACGTTAATAGGTATTTTTGGGGAAGGGCAGAACCCTGCTAGTGTTGGAAGAGCAAAGGAGACTTGGCTCAAAATTTGTGCTGGCCAAGGGATGAGGATGCTTCATTGGCGTGTGATGCTGTGGGTGCATCCTGCAGGCACAGAACAGGAGTTCAGCTCAGGCTCTTCCATGGCACATCCACATGTTAGGAGTCATGGTTTGGCTGTGCACATGGTTATGAGGGAAACCTGAAGCAATGAGTGCAGTTCCTCAGTCAGATAAATGCACCTGTCCAGGCAGAACCTGGGTCCATGTTTGTTCTGTCAGTTACTGTTAGTGCCTAATCCATACAGATTTTTCCACCTTTTACTCCTTACTAGCATGAGGCATATACCCTGCATAGGTATAACCAGAGGCTCCATCCCTTGGTCTTCCCTCATGTTCCCTGTGTTTGTGGAAGGTTTTACTCTCGGGTTAGAGTTCAGGATTTCCTAGGAAGCTAGGAATTGGCTACTGTAGGTAACCAAAGGACATATAGACCTCTGAGAATCAGCCTGTGAGCCCGTCCCACCACAGGGAATAACCTTCCTCCTGAGCCCTCAGAGTAATAATCAATTTACATCATGGGATTTTCATAGGACTGGGAGCAAAAACAAGTATAGTGGTAATGGAATAATCAAGACCTGGTTAGCAGTGGTTTTCCTCAGTCTTACTGGTTGTTGGAGCAGGAGTTCTGTATCCACTGCGAAGTGGAAAAGGCAGGAAGTGATGGTAGTCCCAAACTCACCGAGGTCTCCTTGCTGTATGAGGAAAGAGCTGGGTGGGCAGAGACCCCTTCCTGAAAGGGACTGAGAGAGGTTTTGGGGTGTCTTTTTTTTTTTAATGTAGGAGAACACTGATTTCTGACAGTAATAGCTGTTGCTAAAAATAGGAAGAAATTACTCAGCATTGTGTTGTTACCTACTGCTGTCTTAATTGCTGTCACAGTGGGCTTAATCACAGAGATGCTCCTGATAGAGAAGTGACTGTGGGCTTTCATACCACACTCAGACATTCTGAGAGAATTTGGAGAAAGCTAAGCACAGGAATGTGCACCCTTGCAAATCCAACAGTTTTTACCATTTCTGGAAATGCAAAGGCATGGTGAGATTTCCAAACGAAAATAAATTCTTTTTGCTGTAAAAATGGGGTAAGTGCTCAAAGGTCACTATAACTGTATTAACTTCAGGGACTTCATTAAAGGATTCATTTTTTTTAATTATGAAGAACAGTTTGGGTGAAAAAGTCCATTTTATGGAAACCTCACCCTAATGACAGAAAATTACATTTGATTAATACTCCTGTTTCTCAGAGGTGCTCAATACAGCATACAAATGCAAAAATTGATTAGGTAAAAATCTCAGAATTGCTAAGACTGCTGTAGCCACGATAATATTTGATGTGCAGCACACTCTGCAGGGTAGTGATGAGAGAATTGGGAATTGTTTTAGTTGT